>CM076580.1:192958580-193094516 GCA_034641835.2 Pinus albicaulis
ACGACCTAAGAATTACTAGGGTGATAACACACCCTTCAATTCCACACTGAATATTACAATAAACAACTTCATGAATAAAGAAGTCAAACTGGAGTTGAACCATGTTGGTCACAACTGTAGAAAAAAGCTTTCTGGAGGTGGGAAAACCCTTACGAGGTCTCCTCCTTGCTCAACAGCTTCCAAAACTGCTTCAAACATCTGATTGATCCATACACCTAACTTGTCAAACCTGCAATATGACCTTGAAGATGTGCTCAAATCAGTAAACATAGGTTACCAATGGATTCAAAGCATCCAAAAACCCCTAAGTAGCGTCTTCTGGCACTTCAATTGGTCTTCAGGTGAAGCATATATGGCCTCCTCTCCTGGTGGCCCTAGCATATTTAATCTTCAAACTAGAAAAGTCACTTCCAGAAGTGTTGCTCTACCTTTGAAACCTACACCAATGAGTCATGAATGCCTCAAAATGGCTATCGAGCCTCTTCATGTGGTCCATTTGGTCGAAAACTGCCCAAGTTATGACTTCTTCCAGTTTCTCCTAGGAAAACTCCACTAAATTTGGTAAATTGGAGCTAACTGGGGTTAAACTGGCACTTTCCCCAAATTTAGAGGTTTGTCAATTAGCATGTCATTAATTTTAAGTGGTAGTTAATGTGTTAATTAAGTGCACTTAATGCGCCAAATCCGCACTTAATTAAATCTAAACTAAGACTTTGGATTAGTGCTAATCAAGTGATTATGGGTTAATAAATCCGGGTTTTAAGTTTTAAATCTCGCTCAACGGTCATAACCTGTGGTCTTGTGGACTGGGGGTTGGCCCTCGCTTACCCTCGCATACAACTTTGTATTAATATAAATATATGTTGATACCTTTGTTGGTTAAGAACCATGGTGCGATATACCGGTATGTCATTGCGTTTGTGTGGGGGAGGTCGTGGGGTCGACCCCGACCTCCGCTCGGCCTCCGATATAGAAATTTTCCACTATATAGATCATACCTTAGTCCACTAGGGGGGCACGTGGCGGCACTTGGCTGCACCACGTGTCTACCTTTGGTTGGCCTATTTTCAACCAATGAAAAACTGACAACAAACCAACTTTTCAACCAACCACCAACTGACACTTGTCAGCTCCTCATTCAACTGAAGAAAAAGTCAAATTTTCCAAAATGTGACCCTGCACAATCAGCTGCCACGTGAGTAGTATGGACTGTTGATTGGGCTTGTCTGTCATTTTTTTTTTTTGAAATTTCCTTGTTTGAAAAAATGGACAGCAAGCTCTAACTTTCACATATGGAGTCGATTTTCAGTGAAACGAAGTGCGCCAGAATCAGGTCGACGAGACCTATCCTTTCATTCAAGTTTCGAGTGATTACAAGAAATTTGATTTTTGAGCTTAAATTTGAGCTCCTAATCATATCTCCCCACTAAAAGACTTTTGGTCTCCAAAATTTCATTTTCATCTGTTTAGCAATTGAAAGTACAATTCCTTCATTCTTCTAAACTCGACCCAATCGAAGTTTGAAGTGCCATGACGGCTCTTTTTCATGATGAACTTGAACTGTAGCTTGACCATGATGAACTTGAACTGTAGCTTGACCAAAGGTTTCAAGTTGGTTGTTCTTCTTGACTTGTCCATGTCACTATGACCATGCATAACAACATCCTTCCCAAGAAGAATCCAATGGTTTTTATATGCAAAAACCCTTACCAAGGATAAAATCCAAAATACTTTGACATAAACCAATACAAGATGCACATGGCGAATACTTGTAGAAATTGAACGTTGAACACATTTTTACATACAAAATATGTTTCCACTACTCATGCAACATTTTTCAAAAATGAATTCCGACATAATCAAAGAGAAATTCATTTTACAACATGTTGAAACTTGACGTACAACATGGAGAAACTTGACACCCAAATTTTCCATTTCAAGTGACTAACAACCAAGCCAAATTGTTAGGTCCCTATATTACTAGTATAGTCCCTTATTTTTGTTAGTGTAACCCCCTTATTGTTATTATTGTACCCCTGTAACCCCAATATTGTTATTATTGTGCCCTTACATTATTATTGTTAGGTCGGCTATAATTATATTGTGACCCCATGGACTCCTATATATAGAAGGGGGTTTTGTCATTTGTATCATCCAAGGATTTTTCATTTATGTAATGTATTGGAGGTTTCCCCCTCGAAGTGGCTAATTTATAAGTTTTTGATCTCTCTTTTCTTCTATCTTTTGAGCTGGTTTCATAACATTTGGTATCAGAGCTTTGGATTCTAGGGTTTCACTGCTCCAAACAGGTCATCGTGGAATTTTTGCTATAACCTTTTTTCTACGAAGGTTCAGAAACTGAAATGTTTACAGAGCGAAGGAGAAATCCTGAGAAACGTCGTGTAAAAATTTCAGATCTTGGTGCACAATATTTTCGGAGATATGATTTGTGGAAGTTAGGGTTTTTTCAGGCTCCCGAATTTCACCTAAACAAGTCATCATGGAATTTTCGCTATAAATTTTTTTCTATGAAGGTTCAGAAGCTAAAATGTTTACAGAGCAAATCCAAAATCCCAAGGAACATTGTGTAAAAAAATTTGATCTTGGTTTGCGATATTTTCGGCGATATGATCTGTGGAAGTTAGGGTTTTTGCAGGTTCCCGAATTTCATATTAAAGAGGTGACCGTAGTAAAATCATCATAACTCTCTCTCTGAGAATCGAATTGGAATTCTATAAAAATTGGCCGCAATTACACAGACTTTAGTTTCCTTTGAATCAATTTCAGATCCAAAGGAAGAAACAATTACATGTGGTACGTCATACAAGTTCTCTACTAAATTAGTACATAATTAGGTCATTGTGGGAGATTTGGCATAACTTTGCCTTGAATTCGACCTGTGAAATTCAAAAGAAGGTTCAGAGGGCTACTACAGGGCCGAATTTCAGATATTAAAGATATGCAATCACAGAGATAATTAAATTTCAATAGCGAGCTCCTTAAAAGAAAAAAAAAGGTGTGTATTTTTTTCTTCGAATTGCATAAGTCTTGTGTGAAAAATCAGTTTGAATTGATTCCAAGGGCATATTGTAGAATAGATATAAGTATTGGGTTCTAAAATGCCCCCTAAAAGAATTCAACACCGATTAAGCCTTTAGAAGGCTCTACTATGACTCATGAAGACGAAGAACTGCAACATGACATGTCAAAATTAGAAGAGAAAGTGCACCAAATTTAGCTCTCGCAAAGAGCAACAAAAATGAAATGGAAGTTTTGAAGAAAGATGTGGAAGCTAAGATGGATGGTTTAAAGAAAGGCATGGAAGCTAAGATGGATGGCATGGAAGCTAAGATGGATGACATGAAAGAAAAAATGAAAGACAATATGGAAAACATGAAGCATGATCTAAAAGTAGACATGGAAAGTTTGACAAAGTTGATACAAGAAATGTTTCCTAATGGCAAAAAGATAGTAGAGGAAACTCATGATGAGAACCAAATAAATGTTAATCATTATTTCATAAACTCTAATGCTGGATGGAAGAACCACCATATTCCAAATATGGATATGAGGAAGTTTGATGGGAAGGATCTCTTAACATGGATACTACAGATGGAGCAATATTTTGATCTCAACAATGTGCAAAACACACAAAAGGTACGCATTGCAACTTTACATTTAGAACAAAATACATTTTTATGGTATCGATGGCTTTTCTCTGATAAAAAAATTGTCACTTGGTCAATTTTTACAGAGGAAATAATAGCACATTATGAGGATACAAAGAGAAACACCTTCTTTAGCCAATTGATAAATCTCAAACAAAAGGGTTCAGTGGTGGAGCACATTGAGGTCTTCCAAAAATTGAATATAAGGGTAACTGATATTCCAAAGGAAAATAGGATTGATGTCTTCATAGGGACTTTAAAGGATAACATCCAACATGAATTTCACGTTTGGGAACCTGATTCATTGGAGAAGACATTCACGTTGGAAAGAAAAATTGAATGTAAAATTATGGCATCAAGGAACCCTACCACTCACATCTATAAAGATGGAAGTGTTGCTACTCCTAGACTTCCACAACCTACAAGGTTGACACCACAACAATTGAAAGAAAAAGAAAAAAAAGGGCTTTGCTACAGTTGTGATAGTAAATACACTAAAGATCATAAGTGTGCTGAGAAGAAATGATTTTACATAGATTGTGAAGAGGAGTAAGAAAATGAATAAGAAACTTCAAAAGAAGAGGATATATACCAAGAACCAACCCTAGAAGAAGAAGAAATGAGTCTGACCATATCGTGTAATGCATTGGTAGGAATTACCACTCCTCAAACTCTCAAGATAGAAGGACATATCAAGAAGAAAAAGGTAATAGTGTTGATTGATTCGGGTAGTACCCATAATTTTGTTTATTGTAAGGTAGCCAAGGAATTGAATTGTTTCCTATACCCAGCACTAGAATGTCAAGTGATGGTTGCAAATGGAGGAACTATAAATTGCTTTAGAAAATGTCATCATATCAAGCTAACTATGGGGGAATATGTATTGAATATTCCAATGCTTTCCATTCCAATGGGAGGTGATGATGTTGTACTAGGAGTACAATGGTTACAATATTTGGGGACGATATTTTTTAATTTTCAAGAACTTTTCTTGAAAATGTTTTCGAAAGGAAAGGAAGTTGAATTACGAGGTATCACAAGAAAGTCGGGAAAGATAATAAGCTCTAATGTCATGACAAAGCTTTTGAAGAAATAACAACAAGGCGTAATTGCACAATTATGCTCACTAGAAGTTCCGACATCAAAATCATCTATTTCTCCAGATCTCCAAAAAGTCTTGGACAATCATTCCAAGGTGTTTGAAACTCCCAAAGGACTCCCACCTATTTGTGAGCATGATCATGCTATTCATTTGATTCCAGGAAGTGTTCCTCCAAACATCAGGCCTTATAGATATCCTTACGTCCAAAAGAGTGAAATTGAACGTATGATTGCAGAAATGTTAGAGACTGGTATAATTCAACCTAGTCAAAGTTCTTTCTCTGCTCTAGTAGTATTGGTGCACAAGAAGGATGGATCATGGCGCATGTGTCCGAATTATAGGGAGCTCAATAAGCTCACTATTAAAGATAAATTTCACTTTCCTGTGATTGATGAGTTATTGGATGAATTACATGGAGCAATTTATTTTACAAAGTTGAATCTTCATTGAGGATATCATCAAATTAGAATGAAGACAGAAGATATTCCGAAAACAACATTTCGAACTCATGAGAATCATTATGATTATTTGGTCATACCTTTTGGCCTTACCAATGCACCTTCTACATTTCAAGGGTTGATGAATTCCATTTTCAAACCCTTTCTTAGAAAATTACAATGGAGAAACAATTATATGCAAAAACATCCAAATGTTTCTTTGGAGTACAAGAGGTGGAATATCTAGGTCATATTGTATCTCATGAGGATGTTAAGGTAGACCCTAACAAAATTAAAGCCATTAAGGAATGGAAAGTCCCCACAACCATAAAGCAGTTGCGAGGATTTCTTAGGTTAATAGGGTATTATCGCAAATTTGTTAAGAATTATGGGAGAATAGCAGCACCTCTAACAACATAATTGAAGAAAGATGCATTTTCATGGACTCTTGAAGCAACTAATTCCTTTGAACATATTAAAGAGGCAATGTGCCTAGCACCGGTCTTAGCTAGGTCAAACTTCACAAAAACATTTATTGTGGAATGTGATGCCTTAGGAAATGGAATTGGTGTTGTTTTAATGCGAGAAGGAAGACCCATTGCTTTTGAAAGTCGTCCAATCAAAGGAAAGTATTTGCATAAATCTATTTATGAGAAGAAAATGTTGGCAATACTATATGCACTAAAAAAATGGCGACCTTACCTAATGGGAAGACACTTCAAGGTAAAAATCGATCATGATAGTCTTAAACACTTTTTGGAACAAAGACTATCTTTAAAAGAGCAGAAAAAATGGGTCACAAAGATGTTGGATTATGACTTTGAAATCATCTACAAAAAAGGGAAGCTAAATGTTGTCGCAGATGCACTCTCAAAAAAGGATGAAGAGGTGGAAGCATTTTTTGTGCCATTTCTATTTTCCAACCAGTTTGGATAATCGAAGCAAGGGATGAATGGAAGAAGGACGAAGAAGTGTGGACACTCATTCAAAGGTTGCAGCAAGATCCTAGTACATATAATACATTTAGTTGGAAAAATGATTCTTTATGGCACAAAGATTGCTTATATATTTGTAAGAATTCCCAACTAAAACAAAATATTCTTTTGGAATTGCACACTTCTCCTTTAGGAGGACACACAGGATTTTTAAAAACTTACCACAAGGTGAAGAAATAATTTTTTTAGGATGGCCTTAAATCTAATATTCAAAAGTTTGTGGCAAAATGTTTGGTTTGATAGCAAAATAAAGTTGAGAAAATTAAGACCCCTGGTCTTCTACAACCTTTATCCATTCCAAGTCAATGTTGGGAGGAGATTTCAATGGATTTTATCATAGGTTTACCTAAGTCCGAAGGAAAGAATGTCATCATGGTGGTAGTTGATAGACTTACCAAGTATGTACATTTTTGTGCACTATCTCATCCATTTAAAGCAAGTACAGTTACTACTACATTTATGGAAACAATTCAAAAGCTACATGGAAACCCAAATATTATTGTAAGTGACAAAGATCCCATTTTTACTAGAAATTTTTGGACGAAATTATTTTCTTGTTTGGGTACTCAACTAGCTCATAACTCATATTATCACCCTCAATCTGATGGTCAAACTGGGATAGTGAATAAATTTTTGGAAGGGTATCTTTTTTTTTTGTATCTGATAAGCAAACACAATGGGTCAAGTGGTTACCTCTTGTTGAATGGTGGTATAACACTTCATTCCATACTACAGCAAAAATGACCCCATTTATGGCACTTTATGAATATCATCCACCGTCCATCACATCATCTTTAAGAGAAAATTTTAAGGTTCAAGCAGTGGAAGATCACATCGAACATCAACAAGAAGTTCTCCAACTCTTAAAGGATAACCTAAATTTGACACAAAATCGAATGAAACAACAGGGAAATCAACATCGCAGTGAGAGAAGTTTTGATGTAGGAGACTGGGTCTTTTTACGGCTACAAGAAAACAAACAAATTTCCCTCAAGCAAGCTAAGAAGGATAATAAATTATCGCCAAAGTACTATGGTCCTTACAAGGTGTTGCTAAATATTGGTACTCTGGCATACAAATTGGAGCTTCCTGCTTCTTCGTGAGTGCATCCAGTTTTCCATGTTTCATGCTTAAAGAATTTTATAGGTGGCAAACTTCCAGTTCAAACAATATTGCCAGAACTTGATGAGGAAGGAAAAATAATATTGGAACCTGAAGCAGTCATGGAAACAAGAACTCGACAGCTACGAAATCGATCAATTTCAGAGTATCTCATCAAGTGGAAGAACATACCCACTGAAGATTCTACGTGGAAGGATGAATATTTTATACGGAAGTATCTAAAGCTACTCAAGCGTTAAGGACAACACTTTTCTGAAGGAGAGGGGCATGTTAGGTTCCTATATTACTAGTATAGTCCCTTATTGTTGTTAGTGTAACTCCATTATTGTTATTATTGTACTCCTATAACCCCAATATTGTTTGTATTGTGCCCTTACATTAATATTGTTAGGTCGACTAGAATTATATTGTGACCCCATGGACTCCTATATATAGAAGGATGTTTTTTCATTTGTATCATCCAAGAATTGTTCATTTATGTAATGTATTGGAGGTTTCCCCCTCGAAGTGGTTGATTTCTAAAGCATTGATCTCTCTTTTCTTCTATTTTTGGAGTTGGTTTCATAACACAAACTAGCATAAACATGCTAAAGAAAACAATGTTGCATGTAAGTGATTTATTCATGAATTATCACTTTTACAAATTACCCACTATGGAGATATGTAACTAGTGCAAACAAATACTTACAATCTTAAACTAGACAAATAGTCTGAAAAGTTCTTACCCAACATGGTAACTGAGCCCTCTATTTGAACTTTTCCTTCTTTTGAAGTTTCTTCATGGATGGTCGCATCTTGTGCCACTTTTGCTTTTGTCGCTTCCTTTTCCGGTGCTTGCATGACTTGCTTGCCCTTACCAGGATGAGGTTGTGGAAACAATTTCCAAAGCTTCTTGATCCAATGCCCACTGATATTGCAATGAGTGCAAAAGTTCCTTTGGGCTCTTCTTAGCTCACATGCATTTTTCTTTGATTGAGTTTTTATCTTCTCGTTCTCAATCTCAAGAGACATAAACATCTTCTTGATGGTGGTTTTTATTTTGTCGCACTCATCTACACAATGGTTAGAAGAAATGAAAAAAGTGCATGGAGACATTCTCCTCAACATGTCACTCAAATCAGCAGGTTGTTTTCCTTTAGGAGAAGCATTTAAGTGAATAGGAAGAGTATACCTTTTCTTTGTGTCCTTTGGCTTATGCTTCCTAGATGATGAATTTGCAGGACAAGAAGAACTTGAATTGGCTTCTTCTTCAACTTTTTAATCTCTCTCTAGAGATACCTTCAAGTCTCTTTTGTATTTGGAGAACCAAGTAGGTATTAGTTCCGGATGCAAAGTTCAACACCTTGCCTTATCATGTACTCTTTTGTCACAAAAGGTACATGATACACAATAGTTATCATCAAAAGATAATTCTTCCGGTGCAACATAATCCAAGCCTTCATACTTAGGTCTCTCTTTTACCCCTATTGGGTTCTTGATACCTTGTTGGTTCACACCAAGACCTAAGCCTTCCTTGTAACCCATATTTTCCAAGAGCTTAGACCCAATGCCTCTGTTGTGTCTTTAAAAGGATGAAAAAGAATTTAACATTAACAGATGCATGTAAATAAGGAGTATATGCATGCTCACCATTTGTATCATCTCTTGATTGAGGCACAAATATGATTTCATACTCCTTTCTGATTCTGAAGGTGTCCTCCTGGACTTTTGTTATCTTCTTTAAGATCCTTAACATGAGGTGTTGATTGAGCCTCATCCTCCACATCATATGGACAAATGGTGCAAACATGTCCATCTTCCATCTTGGAAGGACTTTCTACATTAACATTTTGCATCAAAGTTGTAGAAAAATATGAAGTTTGTGGAGAAGATGGTGGTTTATCACCATTCTTTTTACCTTCTTCCTTTATTGGAGAACCTTATCCTCTTGAAGATATAGAATCTTCACCTTGCAGTTGTGAGTTTCTGTCTTCATATAGGACCTTCACCATCTTTGACATGTCCCAAAAAGCCTTTTTGAAGCTTTCATCTTTTGTAAGGCTTGTATGTTCTCCTCCTTGAGACATGCTTGCTGAAGCCTCAAAAATCTCTAGAGATAAAACTTGACGTGGAGCTTGTGGCAACTATGGCCTCCTTCTCCTTGTTCCAACTTAGGAATCTGCACCAACAAGTTTTACTTCTTCTCTCTGGAGCTTTAACCTTGTAAGCATTTTCACCTTGCAAATATTCAAACCCTCTTTGCACAAGCAATACAAGCTAACAATGAACCTAAAGCTTTGATACCAACTTAATCTGAATGGAGCTGTATTAGTGAATGTTATGATAAGTACCTCTTTCATATTTTAAACATGCTTGCTTCTTATGTGCATAGATTTGAGCTAAATAACAGATTACTTCAATGGTTTATTTTAAGTGTCTTGCAACAATTTAATTCCATGAACAAATTGTAAAGCATGAAATCATCAAACACTTGAAAAGAAATATGCATCAAACCATAAGACAAAATCCAATGGTGAAGGATTTCACCCCTCCTGGGCTACATATCTTGGCATGTCAACATGACTAGACCACTCTTGTATTCAGTGTCAAAAGTACATATCAGTTTGTTTCCAATAACGTCTGGCTATTACCCCTTCAAGGTAATGTTCTTCTGCAATGAAATCTCACAATATCAGCAACACAACATATCTCCTACAGATATGGCATTCTTTCACCAGTGAGAGCTAGAAGCCCCTCACATACCCCTTCAATTCCACACTGAAGAATACAATAAAAAACTTCATGAATAAAGAAGTCAAACCAGAGCTAAACCATGCTGGTCACATCTACTACAAAAAGATTCCTAGAGGTGGGAAAATCCCTACGAGGTCTCATCCTTGCTAAACAGCTTCCAAAACTGCTTCAAACATCTAATTGATCCATACACCTTACTTGTAAAACCTGCAATATGACCTTGAAGATGTGCTCAAATCAGTAAACAGAGGCTACCAATGAATTCACAACATCCAAAAACCTCTAACTAGCCTCTTGTGGCTCTTCAATTGGTCTTTAGGTGCAGCAAATATGGCCTTCTCTCCTGGTGGCCCTGGCATATTTAATCTTCATGCTAGAAAAAGTGCTCCGTGCTCCTCTACATCTGAAACTTGCACCAATGAGTCAGTAATGCTTCAAAATGGCTATCTAGCCTCTTCTTGTGCTCCATTTGGTCGAAAACTACCCAATTTATGACTTCTCCCAGTTTCTCCTAGGAAAACTCTGCTAAATTTGGTAAACTGGAGTTAACTGGGGTTAAACTGGCACTTTCCCCGACTTTGGAGGTCCGCCAATTAGTATTTCATTAAGTTTAAGTGGTATTTAATGCGTTAATTTAGTGCGCTTAATGCGCTAACTCTGCACTTAATTAAATCCGCACTAAGACTTTGGATTAGCGCTAATGAAGTGATTATGGGTTAATAAATCTAGGTTTTAAGTTTTAAATCTGGCTCTTAAGGGCGGAGCTCCACTAGCGTCATAACCAGTGGTCTCGTGGACTGGAGGCTGGCCCCCGCTTACCCCCGCATATAACTTTGTTTTAATATAAATATATGTTAAGACCTTTGTTGGTTAAGAACCATGGTGTGGTATAACGGTATGTCATTGCATTTGTGTTGGGGAAGCGCAGGGTTGACCTCGACCTCTGCCCAGCCTCCGATATAAAATATTTGTCACTATATAGACAATATCTTAGTCCACCAAGAGGGAATGTGGTGGCCCCTGGCTGCACCACGTGTCCGCCTCAGGTTGGCCTATTTCCGACCAATGAAAAACTAACAAAAAACCAACTTTTCAACCAACCACCAGCTGACACTTGTCATCTCCTCATTCGACCGTAGAAAAATTCAAATTGACCAAAATGTGACCCTGCAAAGTCAACAACCATGTCAGTAGTATGGACTATTGACTGGGCAGTTGTCTGTCATTTTGTTTTAAAATTTACCTGTTTGAAAAAATGGACAACAGGCTCTAACTTTCACATACGAAGTCGGTTTTCGATGAAACGAAGTGCACCAGAATTAGTGTGACGAGCCCTATCCTATCTTTTAGGTTTGAGCAATTCCGAGAACTTTGACTTTTGAGCTCCTGATCATTTAGAAAGCTTGAGACACTTATCATTTGAAGAAGAGGAAGGGGAACATAAAATCAAAGATGAACCTATTACAGAGGGACTCCACTTACTGCCACTCAAAGTTAAAAAACATAATATTGGAAGTACTGAGAAGCCCAAATTAGCTTCCATTGGAGACTACTGGGACGAAGAAACAACAAAAGAAACTTTTTATTTATTGGTAGAGTATGAAGATCTGTTTCCCTCTTTTGTTGCAGAACTGAAGGGTATCAAAGGAGATTTAGGGGAAATGCGCATAATGCTAAAACCAGATGCTAGACCGATGAAGCACATGTCATACCGCTTGAATCCCAGGGTAAACATTAAGGTGAAGAAGGATATTAACAAAATGCTAGAGGCGAGGCTGATATTTCCAGTTGAATAAGCATAATGGGTTAGTCCCATTGTTATCCAGAATAAAAACGATAAGTTAGAAATAAGAGTAAGTGTTGACTACCGTAGTTTGAATAATGCATGTGTGCATGATATGTTTCCTACACATTTCAGTGATGAAGTGTTAGACAACGTAGCAGAGAATGAAGCTTATTCTTTCACAAATGGATTCTCTGGGTACCACTAGGTCAGAATAGCTGAGGAGGACAAAAAGAAAACCACATTTACAACTGAATGGGGCTCTTATGCCTATCATGTGATGTCTTTTGTATTGAAAAATGCACCGGCAGTATTCTCAAGGATAGTTATAGCTGCATCCATAGAATATATCCACAGATTTATGGAGGTTTATATGGATGATTGGACTGTATATAGTTTGTTGAAAAAGAACACAAGTCTACTCCGCATAGTGTTTGATTGATGCAGGGAGCTACAAATCTATTTAAATGTAAAGAAATGCATTTTCGCAGTTCCTTTCCGAACACTGCTAGGCCATATAGTGTGAAAGGATGGAGTATGTGTGGACCCTACTAAAATTGCGGCAATCGTCAATATGTACCCCCCAGAAAATGTTAAGAAACTAAGATCCATGCTAGGGCATACAGGCTACTACAATAGGTTTATCCGCAACTATGCCCAATTATAGCCCCATTTGAGAAGTTACTACAGAAAACAGAACAATTCAATTGGACCGAGGAGTGTAATGAAGCATTGGATATATTAAAAAAAAATCTAGCAAGTGCACCTATCTTGGTATACCCTAATTGGGATAAACAATTTCATGTGCATGTTGATGCTTTTGGCATCGTGCTAGGGGAAGTGCTAGCGCAACCTGGGGAGACAAATCTAGATCATATGATATACTTCGCCATCCGAAAACTATCAACTGCAGAGAAGAATTAGACAACTACAGAAAGGTAAGCACTTGCAATGGTCTACTCGCTACAATAGTTCTCCCACTATCTGCAAGGGGGCTCATTCAAATTATTCACAGTTCATTCAACACTCAAATATCTAGTAAATAAACCGGTGCTAGAAGGCAGAATTTGTAGATGGCTATTGTTATTTCAAGAATTCACGTTTGTAATAATTAAGAGAGGGAAACTGATTGTAGGCCCCGATCATTTGTCAAGACTTGAATTAGGAGAAAATGGAGGACCAATCAATGATCAGTTACCAGATGCATATTTGTTTCGGGTGGAAGCTATACCAGACTATTTTGAACAAATACCAATATTTCTGGCTACGGGAAGGTGTCCAAAAAACTATACAACAACCGAAAGAAATCAATTGGTAGTCAGAGCAGCGGATTACCAACTCATTGTAGGCCAATTATACAAAATGGGATTAGATCAAGTACTAAAAAGGTGCATATTGGATCATGAACGACCAGAGATTCTATGGGAATTTCATAATGGAGTTGCGGGATGACATGTTGGGGGAAAATGCACCATAAGGAAAATCATACAAGCAAGGTTATGGTGACCCACCGTACGCAAGGATGCAAAGGAATATGTAAAAAAATGTGATGTATGTCTGACAACTAGTAAACCTTCACACATGGATGAGCTACCATTACATCCTATAAGAGCAATACAAGCATTGGAGTAGTCGGCAATTGATTTCATTGGACCCATAGCTCTAGTTGTGTGGAATTCACAAGAAGGATACATCATAACTACAGCAAAATACTTAACTAGATGGGTTGAAGCAACGCCAGTAAATAACTATACTGCCAATACTGCAGCCAGATTCATCTTTGAAAATATAATCACCAGATTCAGCTGCCCGAGGAGTTTGACAAGCAATCAAGGGATGCACTTCATCAATGCCACAATCCAATCGTTACTACAAAACTTTATGATAAAACATCACAAAAGAAACTTGTATCACCCGTAGGTGAATGGGACCGTAGAGGCCTTCAATAAAATTTTAGAGAAGGGCATGCTAAAATTATGCAGTGCAAATCGAGACGACTAGGATGAGAGGATCTCGGCTACATTATGGGCATACAGAACCACTATAAAGAGATTTCATAGTCAGACACCATTCCAGCTGGTGTACGGAAGAGAAGCAGTCGTACCAGCAAAATTTATTGTTCCTAGTTTCTTTATCGCCACAACAACCCAAATGTCTAAAGAAGAGTCTGTGGCAAAGTGCTTACAAGAACTTCAAGAACTAGAAGAATCAAGGTTCCTTGTATATTTTCATCAATCAGTCCAAAAGCAGTGCCAGAAGGCTTGGCATGATTGGCATGATCGACACATCAAGAAAAAAATGTTTACCATTGGAAGCCGTGTCCTGTTATACGATAGCAAATTCCAAAAATTTATGGGAAAACTGAAAATGCACTGGTTGGGGTCGTTCTATGTCACAGATATCCAAGATTCATGAGCTATTAAGCTCTCACAACTAGATGGTATAGTATTGTATGGTTGGGTCAATAGTGCACGCCTGAAACCCTTCCATGAATGATCACTTTGAATTGTATTTAGAATAAATCTCTTGCACCCGAGAGAACTCTGTAGGTTAGGTAAGTCATTTCCGTAAGAAAAATAAAATATAAGCCCTCAAATAACATCTTTGTCGCGAATAATACCCCGCTACATAGTTGTAGAATGGGGACCATCCTGCAACCAATTGTATTCGGGGGGAATACCATACGACTTATGACGTCCACCATCATTTCACCATAATTATCCATCATGTAGGTGTCAATCCGTAGTGTCAGTGAAAAATTTGGAAATATTTTCCGTAATTAGAAACATCATTTTGTAATAAAGTTTCCACATCAAGCCATAATAATTGCCCATCATGTCCGTTCAATTTCCGAGACCACCATCAGCAGAGTCGGAGTCCACCTCACCCAAGTTAACCACCCACATGATTGTAGCCGCAGAGGGAACCTGGAAAATAATTAGTTATCCAGTCTCATCAACTTCCATCGTGTCAAAACTCATACTTACTCTGTATGGATGAAGAAAAAATCAAAGTGTCAAGAAGCAGAGCATTGGAGAAGAGCAAATTTTCCATAACGCTTAGCAACGTCACACCAGTAGAGCTCTGAAATCACAAACAAGCAATAACAATGGTTTATCAGAGAAAAAGCAGCATGACAAAGGCAGTTGTATCAGTGGTGGAGCCAGAACTCGAC
This sequence comes from Pinus albicaulis, assembly GCA_034641835.2. Lineage (NCBI taxonomy): Eukaryota > Viridiplantae > Streptophyta > Pinopsida > Pinales > Pinaceae > Pinus > Pinus albicaulis. The sequence continues at coordinate 192,973,596 of CM076580.1, forward strand.
CAAAGGATTTAGAAGTTAGAGTCGATCACAGGAAAATATGATAATGCAATGCTGATAGATATTGATTTTACTGATTCATTTCAGTTTTAGACGCTCAAGAGGCAGGTCTACATAGAAAATTATGTCAAAGAAAATGACAATGAAGTAACTCGAGTTCATCAAGATTTATGAGGAATTCAAAGATTGAAAACATTACATCTGCAGAGCCTACCAGTTTTTGGTACACAAGGAGCAGGATTAGCAGGATTCATAACGACTCCCTATGGCTTGGTAGAGAAATAAAACTTCACGTAGAGAACATCCACCATCTCACTAGACTTTCAGCGATAGGGAACGATGTGGCTATAGCGTTCCAGAACACCTCCTAGAGAGTAGAGAAAGTCGGGGAGCAAGACTACTATAGGAAGTATGACACAAAAAGATGGGGGAAGGGGGTAAAGATTGACATGATAAACATGTTAAAATAAATCTTCCAGGAAATCACATGAGAGATTTTAGAACCGACGTCTTTCGAATTACTGAACGTAGTTCATCATCAAGATAATGAAGTCTGGCTGATCCGACTATCCATATATATATCATGTAGAGAAAAGCAACGGTCAAAACTTATGGAAAATAGATGTTAAAAAACGGTCAAAAATAAAAATAAAATAAAATAAATTAATTAATTAAATAAATAAAAATTAAATAATCCAAATTAAAATTAAAACTAACAAAATAGTCACTATAAATAAAAGAAAAAAATATAAAAAATAAGTTAATAAAAAATAAAATTAAAAATAAACAATAAATAAGTTAAAACAAAATAAAATAACAATAATAAAATAGATAAATAAATAAACCATATATATATATATATATATAATAAAATCAAAAATTAAAAATAAATAAATAAATAATAGCAACAGTCAAAACCTATGGAAAAATAGATGTTAAAAAAGGTAAAAAAAACAGTTATTTTCATTTTTGACCGTTTTTAACATTTATTTTTCCATAGGTTTTGACCGTCACTTTTATTTATTTCTTTATTTTTTATTTTAAAATATATATATATTATTATTGTTATTGTTATTTTATTTTATTTTATTTATTGTTTATTTTTAATTTTACTTTTATTGACTTATTCTTTATATTTTTTGTTTTTATTGATAGTGTCTATTTTGTTAGTTTTAATTTTAATTTGGATTATTTAATTTTTATTTATATTTTATTTGGTCTTTATTCTTATTATTTTATTGCTTTGGGATAGGTTTCGTTTTTATTCATTTATTTATTGTTATTTTCATTTTTGACTGTTTTTTAACATCTATTTTTCCATAGGTTTTAACCGTTGTTTTTCTCTGCATGATATATCTATATGGATAGTCGGATCAGCCAGTCTTCATTATCCTGATGAACTACATTCAGTATTTCAAAACACGTCGATTCTAAAATCTCTCATGTGATTTCCCGAAAGATTTATTTTAATATGATATGGATCACAGAGGTTTACACTCTCAAATGATAAACATGCCCAACATAAAATTCGCATGTTGCTTGATTGCAAGTAAAACAATGAGACACTATACAAAAGGAAGAATGCACATTGGACACTATCTCAGTTGCAGAGCACTGTGTACAAGGAGCACAACTCAATTGGTGCGCTTTCCTAATGCGGGAACTTTTCGAGGCCTGCGAGGAAATTTCCAAAGCGTTGTGGGATTCATCTATGGATACCTTATAATGGCACTATCAATGTGGAAGTGGTGTCCGCCAGGAAAGAGACCGCTTGCAGAGGTAACTGAAGTACAACCATTAGCACAAAAATATACACTGTGGAGAGTCTCTGGAGATCCTAGAAGCAAGGAAATTAATGAAGAAATTTTTGCAAAATGTTATAGAAAATTGATAGATGTTATTAACGCACTGGAAAAAATACCAATAATATTATTGGATGAGTACTCAAAACAGATATGGTTTGGAGCTTCCCATGGCAACACATGGCTTAGACCTCACTATGTAGGAGCAGATACATTCCAAAAGAGACCGCAGAAGTTCCAACTGGCAGAAGAGGCCTTCCACATTAAGGTCATGTCATGGTCGGGTGTAGCAAGAGAAGTTTGGGACAACAAACATATATACTCCTTCGATGTTATGGTTCCTTAGTCGCTTCCAGGAGAAACAAAGGCAGACACAACACAACAGATCACACAGATACAGCTCCAACCAGTACTGTAGAAGTTAGAGACAAGAATGCAAGAATTCAACAAGACAATGGTAAGTCTTGGAGTCGCAAGTACTTCCTTCCCTTCTTTTAATGAATTTCAAGCTTTTGGTACGTTGTCACCCATGATTAAGACCCTTGTTTTCGCTACTCTTCCCATCACAACCATCCACTCTCAATCTCAACCAACGCTCATTCCCCCTCGCAAAACAAAAATGACTAAACCACCCATCTCAGGTCCTAAAGGAAAGAGGGCCAAAATCATAAAGTCAGCCCAGGTTGTGGACTTAACGGAAGAGGAGCTGGCAACCCAAATGAATACATATATCCCTATCACAGAGGAACTGGAGAAAAGCACCAAAAGACCCTCCACTCTCCCGCAAGACACCCTAACATCGTCCCAGAACACCCCGGCTTCATCCACGAATGCTTCGACTTCATCTCTGCATACATCACATAACTCCAAAGACCCTTCAATCCACACTACATCCACTTCCGCAGCGATTTCCGACACTATCTCGACAGGGACGGTTAGTGCAACTAATACCGAGATAGAAGTTAACTCAGGTACCTCCACGTAACTGCAGTTAACCCAGCCATGGTAAAGCCGGGAACATTCTTAAACCTACTTATTCAAGCAGACTTGCTGATAGTTGAAACTACACCAAAAGAAACGCCATTCTCAGAATTCCAACAATCACTTCTAGCATTGCCTCCATTTACTTCCATCCCTCCATCAACCCACATTTTAAATCCAAGCCCATCACTAGCAACATCGTTGAATCAACCTATTTCACCGTAAGGACAGTTCGAACGATCTATTGCTAGCGGCCAACCACTTAGAGAAATACATCTGCATCCCAAAGCAATGAGCAGCAAGAACATCCAAGGCTGGATAGCAAATCAATTGTTCAACTTCATCCAAACAACAACACAACATCCAGAAACGTTGCACAATGATCTAGTTCACGAGCAACAAGAACAATAGATAATAGCGCTTACTGAAGAGCGCAACCAGTTACAGTAAGAAAGAAACAATCTAAGGCAACAAATCGACCAAATCACAGAAAAATTTCAAGAATTATGACCAACAGTAACAGATATAGTAAAATTTGCTCTAGAAGATATGCAGGCATGTGATGTGGTAGAACGTTGTCTCCACATTCAAGCGGCATGTAGGGACCTCAGCAATGCAAACAAAGAGCCCCTGCAGACTCTGTCAACCAAACCAGCGTTGCCAGATCCAAGAACGGTTTATGCAGACAAGATAACTCAAAGAAGAGAGCAGATGAATCAAATGAAGGAGGCAATGGGGAATACAGTAATTGAAGCCTATACACTACTAGAACAGATCCATGAATGTTCGAACTCATTAGCTATGAAAGCTTAACCCATCTCCGAGCAACTTCACCAATTAGTTGCAGATATTAAAGGAACCACTGACCCAACTACCCGCAAGCAGTTATATTACGAAGTCGATGCCTTACAGATACAAATTCAGACAATTGAGGAAGGCTCCGCCAAGACCAAGCAACTCTTGTGTGACCTCAAACCTCCAATCAAACAAAAGGCAAAATTGATCCAGCAGCTGGTCATCGACTTAGAGCCACAATGCAACTCAACATTCTCAAACTTGCCACAGCCCATTGATGCTACTCATACTGAAAAAGTACTGAACATCACAGACGCAATAATAAAGACTTGGCAAGATGCTATTACTGATTTCCGCGAGTTCGAGATAGAGGCAATAAAGAAAGTCTCGGAGTTGGAGCCTTTGTTGAAGAACAAGGGCCGAAATAGGTGCAGTAAGAAAAGGGAACAACAGAAAGGGACAACAGAAGACCACATGGAAACCTCACCATCAGAAAAAAAAAAATTGACTCGAGACGAGTCAATAGGTTGTGGTCGGGGCCTGTTGGGCCTTTGTTTTGAAAAAGGATAAAACAACTTTGGAAGTTGCCGGCCAGCAATTGCGAAGGGGGAAAGTTGCAGATAGCCATTGCGAAGGTGGCGAGTTGCGAATAGCCATTGGGCAGGGAGCGGGTTGCGGGCAAATAGTTGCAGAAGTGGCAAGTGTCACTGACAGTAAATAGGAAGAAAGACTCTCAGTAGTGGAATGAAAAGCAGAACAAAATGAGAAATGGTGGAGCGCGGTAAAGCAGCCAAACAGAAAAGAAGAAAGGACTAGCAATGCAGAAGGAAGAGGGTAGATAAGGAAGAGAGAGAACCGAGGAGGCAGTGGTCTTGTGTTTTTGGGTTCCGTGAACAGATCTCTGAGGAGACTCTGATATCTGATGTAAAGCTCTGTGCTGGAAGTTAATATATATTTACTGGTTGTGATCATTGTTGTGTGAATATGGATGTGTTTCTATGTATGAAGTTTTAGAGGACTAATTAAAATTTTCTGATAGTGCTTTTTGATGTATCTGATGTGATTTGTCTCTTCTTTGAATAATGGGTAATAAGAGTTGTTTATGCATGATAACAGTGTAATGATATTAGATAATAGAGAGTAAAAGTGATATCGATACTATGGTTCTAGTTCTCTTATCCCATTGAGATCACTACACGCCTCGGGTGAGACTCCTTGCTCTCCCTTGAACAAGGTGAAAATGTCGGCATTGTCCTAAACTACAGCAGGACCTTGTTGGCCTCTGAGCCTGAACCTGGCTCTTGCCCAAAAGTCATTCTTTCGCCAACACACAGAAACCAACACTTGTCTTTCTTTTCTTTGAAAAGCCAAAAAGGCCAACAGAGGTTAGGGAAATGTAATTGTAACATTTTGTAATACCATTAAACTTCACTGTTCTGTTCATTGCAATATGAAAAAATTATATATAGTTTAGTCCCTGGACAACAGAAAAGCTTTCTTACAAAAATCTATAAGCTAATGCAAAATTGCAGAATTTGAAACACTGTAATATTACCTAAATACAGCATCGCATGTATCAACCATGGCCAGGATACTTATAGCCAGCTTGGTTATGTTCATAAAAACAGTAAGAACCATTAAATATGCCGATAATTCTCTTAAGATGGTGTTGACTTGTGAAATATGTTAAGCATAATGTATTCATTACCCTTTGATCCCCAGAACAGATATATCAACCATAATTATCAATGACATCTTGTAGTATAAGAAATATGGTTGAGCAAGAGAGTTTCCAAAACAATTTGAGTTGTTCTAAGGCAGGTGAAAATGTTCAGTTGAAATTTCTGTCGTTTTTATTCATATAAACACAGAGATGTAACCATTCTTTTTTACATCAGAACTGGAGCTCTACTTTCAAAGTTTAACAATCAAGTAAAAGAATGCCAAACATTTATCAGTATAGCATAAAAAGCAGGGAGGATGGACCAAATCTTAACCTGAAATCTACAGAAAATGTATCTGAAATCGACAACGATTAAACTAAATGATTCCTGAAGGAACCAACTGGGAATGTGCATCCATCCAATATGCCAAATACATCTTCCAGCATCCACTGATGTCTCTAAGAAAATTTCCTCTTGACACCAGTGGGGATATGGTTCATATTCAGTGATACAAACAGACAAATCTGAATGTTCTATCTCAAAGCAAAGTAAAACAAAAATAAGCTTCAATAAGTAACATATTAGATACTTTTAAGAATTGTCCAAAAGAAATCGACTTAGAGTTATGGCCAATTTGACCAACCTGATATCCAGACTCGCAAGTAAATTATTGTTAAATAAGCTAAAACAAATGTCAAGACTAGAGTTTTCCTGTAGTACCTACAAAGGTAATTCAGGATTATTCTCAAACCGAACTTCATAGGTATAGTAGACAAAATGACGTTTCTTTTCCAAGCAAATGCCACTATGCATTGATTTACCTTAATAAATGACTAGTGCAAAATGGCCCTTTATCCGATTTGTTAACAGAATGTACTGTAAATGAAATCAACAGGTCAAACAGTAAAATAAATGATTCTATCAGGCTGCGAGAAATAACCATTACTCCACTTACAAGAGTAAGGTCCTAGGTTCTCAACAACTCGCAAAAGTTCTGCCCGAATCAAACCAAATCAAGAAATGTTAAAATTAACATGTTCAAAATAGCTCTTAAAGCAAATGATAGTAAATCAGTTCAGGCCCTTTTGCTCCATGTAAAAGAGCCAACGACCATTATACCTTAGTATTCAATATATAATTACAATGTTCTCATTTACAATTGGCTTAAATCAAAGAGGGTACTTACAAGTTGTTCTTCTCTTTACAGATTAGATTCTAGAAATCTGCAAATATGGGCTATTGCAAGTATTTACCATGCTTTCAACACGGAACCAACGGGGACATGCCACCACACTGATAATCTGCAGAATCACAATGATTCACATGTGAAATCAAGAATCTACATCACCAGGCTTCCTGATACCTGTACAAAATATTACAAAATGAATAAGAGTCCTTCGGGAAGCCCTGAAGTTAAAGACAATTTGCTTTCTTGTCTACAGCATACAACCTAAAATGGGAAGTCAATCGTAGTATGGAATAATTACCATCTGTTGATCATATCTCGCTGGACACATATAGCTTTTCAGCAATTGCTCTGGCCCTAGAGACCTGAGATTTCATCGATGGTGAAAGGGACGGGTCAGCTAAATACTTATCATAAGCATTTAAACGTCCAATATTCTTCTCCGAATCTCCAGTTGTATCATTTGCGACAGACCTCATTACTCCTAATAGATGTTCTGGAAACTCATCAGAACCCATATGTTGGAAACTTCGTAATTGACTCTTAAGTTCTTCAAGATTCAAACTTTCAGTCACACTGCTGTTTCTCTCATTGTCAGATGTTTCCAGTAGGGCAGTCTGCCCATTACACTGTTTCTCTAAATCTGTACTTATTGGGCGATTAAACTGCCCATTGATAGCAACATTCGGAGATTTCAGTGTCTCTTCAAAGGCATTACCAGACAATGAATCACAACCCATACCACCAGGGCTTGATGATAGTGTCCCAGGCGATTCTTCTACTGCGTGCTTGTTAATGTTGAGACTATCAACTTCGGGGTGTAGGCCGATCTCTGCATTTGAATTCTGGACGTCCTCTGAAAGACTTGTCAACAAATGGTCAAACACCTTATTACCAGAATTACATGATTCTGTATCAAGGTTCTCAAGGCTCAAATCTTTATGGTTACTGGTGGAGCCGTCAAAATTAAGTTTTCGGAGTAGTTGCTCAGTTCCGTCCTCCCCTGATTCTGCACGATCTTGATTACCTGGTTGCTCGCTGCTATCTATCTCTGAAAACTGGCTGTTGCTATTGATAATACTGTCTAAACCAAGCGCAGGGACAATTTCTCCATGTGTGTCTTTCCCCAGATCTGGAACATTTTCACAATCAAGATGTGTTCCGTCCTTTCCCTGTTCTGTAGGATATTGATGACCAGGAGAATCGCTGCTATTCATATCTGAACACTCACTGTTGCCGTTGATAATATTGTCAAAGCCAAGCTCAGGGGTAATTTCTCCATCTGTATCTTTCCCCAAATCTGGATCATGTTCATAATCAAGATGTGTTCTGTCCTTGCCCAACTCTGCGGTATCTTCATGAGCCGAATACCGACTGCTATCTATACCTGAACACTCATTGTAGTTGTTGATAATACTGTCGAAACCAATCTCAGGGGCAATTTGTCCATATGTGTCTTTCCCCAGATCTGTATCATTTACACAGTCAAGATGTTTCCCCAAATCCGTATCATTTTCACAATCAAGGAGTGCACTAGCTTTGGCAGTTAAAGTTGGCATTCCATCTTCCAGTTGATAGTTGGTCAATTCATCGCAGCCATTATATCCAGAATTAGATGCTTCAGTGACAGGGCCTACTGACTTCAAATCTTTCATCTCATCGTTGGCAATGTTGCCAAGTTCTGGCTGCAGAACAGTTCGTCCATCTGCTGACTTCTCTAAATCTGCAGTTTTGATACTCACGGACTTCAAGGAATCATCCAATAAATATCTCTCAGAATCAACAGCAATTGGAGATGTTATCCCTTCTTCCAATACATGGCCGGACAATTCATCGCAAATGTTATCCACGGAAGATGATGCCTCGGTCACAAGGCTTCTCAAGCTAAGACATTCCGTCTTCTCATTGTTGGTCACGTTGCCAAGCTCCAGCAACCGTACAATCTGTTCATCCAAGGGATTCTCAGAACAAATCCTAGCTATTCCACAATCAGCATGCTCACTGTTCCCGACAGTCGAAGACTCAGAGCAGTCATCTGATGGATACACATGATAACCCACACCAGAAGAGTTTGATAATTCTGTATCAAGCTCTTCCTGAGGTTCCAAGCTCTCCATCCCTTTATTGACGCTGCTATCGAACTCATTTTCCTGGACAATCCCCACATCTGAGGGTTCCTCCGACTCTACGACTTTATGATTGCAATGCTGCCCATTGTCTGAGAATTGCTCAACCAATTCACCAACATCATTGGGCTCTGATAAGTCAATCACAGGGTCTTCACAGCTCAAACCCTCATCATCAATACCGGTCTGATTAAACTCTGAAGCATTGTGCCTCTTTGCCTGGTTTTCCAAATCACAGGCCTGGACTCCATTGCCTAAGAATATCACTGCCTTTGGCCTAGACAGTTCATCATAACCCACATCCCCGGAACTAGAAAGATCAGTTACAAAATCTCCAGAACTGATTCCTTGAATCCCATCGCTGTAACTGCTATTATCAAACTCCACTTGCCCTAATGGGGTTCCAAGGTTTGATGAAGAGAACCCTTCAATATCACCAAGAAGCGGGTTCGAATCATCGGGAAAGGCATTAAAGATTCCATGAATCGTCTCAGTAAGCCCATTATTACATACATCCTGGCCACTACCAGGCCCGGAATATATCAAATTTACAGAACGGCTATCCCCCTGTAGCTCGTTCTCCATGGATAAACGCTCAATTACATCGGAATGTGAAGTTAAACACAAATGGGTACCTTCAAAATAGCCATCACAAGGGACTTCTGAATCTTCAAACTTACCTCCTGATTCGTCATGTTGTTCTTCGTCAGTTCTGATGGAATCATTGACATCGAACTCCTCTTCTTCTGTCAGATTCGATGGAGGATCCACAGTGACCTCAGCCTGTGGTTTCCCATATTCTTGGGTAACGAATTGTTCAAATTCCTCAACTGTGAACCCATCTTGTTCCTCTAAATATGAATTTAACTCTGCTTCCTCTGCCCCTTTTTCCTCGTTTGCTTTCATCAACTTCTCCAAATCCTGAAGCTCCTTCTCGCTATCTTCATTCTTATCATCCGGGTCAGCAGCTGCTCTGAAAGCCTTCCAGGCAAAGTAAAACGCCACAGCGGACACTGCCGCTGCTGCTGCTCCCACCACGAGAAGCCGATCTCTGTTTCTCTTGGACGCCATACCCATTGTCGCAATAGTCAGTACACAATTCAACAGCAGTATTGAAGGATTTGAATAAACTCGAGTGAATTCCAAGAGCAAACATATAGATGCAGACAACCCGCGGATTCTTTGGATGCGGAACTAACCGACCAATACGATACTCAAAATGAAACGTTTGCGTGCCGTCTCATCACCCAAGACACACACGCAATTGTTCAGGGGGCCTCGCCATTAAAGACTCCTGTAATAAAGCTTTTATGTTCTACTGCAATGATATGAATCTACCAGTGAGCAATTGTCCAGACTTCTGAAATTTGTGCTCTCTTGCTGGAATTTATGCTATTTGTGCACTTTTTTTGCAAGTGTTTGATGATACATCTTTTCAAAAAAAAAAAAATTCATTTATGGTGTGTCAGACTTTCACCTATGATACATCTTTCTTAAAAAAGAATAAGGATTCATTTATGGTGTGTCAAACTTTCACTGTAAAACTGTGAATAGATTATATGAAAAATCCATAATTTAATTGTATCTTTCTTCCTTCCTTCCGTCCAGCTAGATTAGGTAAGACCATGACCTTTCATTCATTATCATATCTTATCAATTTGATACCTACCCCTCACCTAGGGATAAAGTTCACGTTTGGGTGAGTTGACTTCAATTATCAGCAAGAGAGTTGGGATTGTTTCACACTGGTTTGAGAGTTGGGATTGTTGAATAAAATTTTTTTAGTGTAGAATTTTGTGATTTATATTTATTATATCAAAGTAATTTTTTTGAGAAATTACATTATAATTTGTTTTATATTTGTTTGAGTTAGTTGAATTTTTTTTTTTTTTTCTCTCTCTGTAGTTTTCTGTGATCTATATCTATTACATCAAGAATTTTTAGGAGAAATCACATTATAATTTTAAGAACAATGTGTGTTTTCAACTACTCAGTGTAGTTTATTATGATATTTTATTTTTTTAAATGAAATATTAGATTTTTATTTAATTTCATAACAAATCCGTGTTTGAAAAAAAAAAAAAAATTAGAGAGATATATTATTTTGTTAGATTTAAGACTTTTGTGATCCATTATGTAGATAAAAGAACTTTCAGATTAATCACATCATTAATAGGATTGACCTAATCCTAATGATGTGATTAATCCGAAAGTTAATGATATGATTAATCTGAAAATTCTTTTATCTATATGTTATTTTATTAAAATAGATTATAATAATATATATAATAAAATTTAGTTTTTTCAAGATTTTTTTTTAGAAGAATGGGGCGTTTAGATTTATTTGTAAAATTACTTTATAGATATAGATTATTAAAATTATTTTTACTTTAATCACTTTAAAACTATTTTCTAAGATAATCATTATTTTCAACTCATCAAACACTATTCAATTATATAGATTCTATCTAATTTTGAGTTCTAGACATAAAGCTATGCCCATTTGAAGATTTGTCCTTCTAGCGCCACATCAGCGACCAATGAAGGAGTTGACCCTCTAGATACCTAAATCTAGGAAATCTCAAAAGTCTTATTTAAATGAAACTCTAAATTTTTTGATCTCCACCATCTAGAACTTCCTCCATCTATTTCGGATTATCGCCTTTCAAGATCTATCTAGATTTGGAAAAACCCAAAATTCCCAATTTCACAAACTTTGGATTTATGGATTCCACATTGCTTGTCACAACAAGTGACACATCAACTACTTCAGCGTTTGGTGGCATGCCAACATGCCACATGGCTTGCCATGTCAACATGCCATTTCACCTCAATTTTCCATGCATGTCATGTCAATGTGACATGTCATCATGCCACATTAGCATCTGCTTATCCATAGGGTTTGGTAGTGCTCACTTGGACTTTGTGTAACTTCCATGTTGTATGCTCCACAAGCATCTGAATCTAAATATTTTAGTAAATCCGTCCATTAAGATTTTTCTAGATTCCCAAATTCTCGCAACTTGACAAATCCTAGTACCCTATCTTTGTCACTTGACATATCTTGGTGCCATATCTGCAGCACTTGACAAATTTTGGTACTTGATGGATTCTAAATTTTCACCCCTTTTAGCCCTTATCACTAGCCCCTAATTATAGGTCCTATCAGGCCATATGTCCAAGGGCCAATGTCAAAATTACAATACCTAAATTTCTAAAACTTTTGCTAAGAAATCCCCAAATTTCAAAAGAAAAAAAATAGTCTTCAAATAGAGTTTTCTAGCCTATTGCAAGGGGAGAATTTTTGTCCCCATTAGGGAAAAAACTAGCCCAAAAACTTCTGATGGTTTAGAAATCTTCTACAGCTTATGAAAGCATTTGAATACACTACCCACAACTAGGATACTTCTTCAAATCAGGCAAAGAGATGGTTCGTGGACAAATGGGATGATTGCACCTAGTTTAATAAGACTGCTCATTCCTTTGGAATTGCAAGCTTCACACCTCTGACTCGAAACTCATACAAATAGAGAGTCTAACATTCTGGCTTATATCTTAAGGAAACAAAGTGCCTAATAAGAAAAGAATCTCAATCCTTCTCATCAACAACAAGGGTACAACACAGTTGTTCCATCTCACAAGTTTCTTAGCTTAGATGATGCACACTAACAAATTACATGAAGAGCCTTAGAGCTCATTTAACCTTTTGATTTATTTTTCGACAACATAATATACTTCAAAACTATTACACAAAAACATAATTGAAGGAATAATTCTAATATAGAGTTCATTCTCATAAATGTTCATATCTAATAATCAAACAAACTTAAACAATACTTCTAGCTCAACCTTCACACATATTTGATAACCGAACATGACACCATTCATGATGCTTGAGAAAATACTTGATCTTTTCATTAAACATAGATAAATACACTTATCTATGTCACCTTAAGCTTTTTTGGAAACTAAAGAAGGGAGAACCACTCTCCATCTAATCATAGGCTCAACGACATTGCATTTTTCTTGCAGCTAGCCACCCCCAAGCCAAATCTAATGCCTTAAAGGGAAGATTAACTAACGGTTTAACATGGCTTAAATCAGTCTAGAGGACATGAAGGTAATTCTCCTTCACACATAGAAATCAATATGCTTCCTTTCAACCACTGATCCATGTTGTATTAACACTCACAATATTTCCGTAATGGGCTTGCACAACACAAAAGGAATTCCTTCTTTGATCCAATTGTTCCTCGGTAATTCCCTTTTCTTAGTGCCTTTCATGTTAAGTTCAAATATATTAATCAAAAAAAAATTCCCTCTACCTTAGGATGAAGGATTCAACATTATCTTCTTTGTCCATTAAAGTAAACATCAAAACTTCACATAGGTCGATGTGACTCAGAGGGCTTTATGTCACCATTTCTCTAGAGCCACACTATGAACACCCACATGTGGTTCTATTTCTCTTCCCATGGGTTTTATTTGGTTCATACATGCTTCTCTTCACTATCTCTCTACTCCCCGCCAACACAACACACATTGTAACAATAATCCCCTCTACTCCTTCACACCACACCACAATCTCCTTCATGAGAATTTGGGGTCCTCATGTTGGATTGTGTGATCAATTCAGAAGTCTCTAGATGGGTATGTTTCCCATACCTTTGGAGTAGTTTGGTACCATTCCCATTATTTTTCATAATGACTAGCTATTGGGTAGTTCAACTACCAAACCATAAAATCTAGAAGTAAGGGAAAACTAGACATTAAATTCAAGACAAATAGGGAACTTCCAAATACCCCCTTACAACTTCCTTTCTGGCATTGGGATCTATATTGGTTACTTTCTTCTTTAGCTTTTGGAATTATATTAAATAAAGTACATTATTACATCAAATAAAGTTTGTCAAGATATTCATCCTAGACATTTCCTTCATTATAAGTCTTAATTACAATTACAAAATGTGGGGTTTAAAAAGGGTTGTTACAATATAGACATGACATTTAATTTGTCTACCATGATTTTACTAGGTATTTCATTGATTTATAATTTAAACAAGTCCCTCCATTTCATTATTTATAATTTAAATAAGTCATTTTGTGAATATGTTAGGTTCATTGATGATTAGGAGATCATGTCTAAGTTGAAAAAATGCTCAAAATGGAACTACTCAGAATTGGTTGCAATCTAAACGACTAGAAAGGCCTCGTCGCTGCGATTCTGGTGTCGTGAATGGCACTCAAATCCAATGCCGTAGGTGAAAGTTACTGAAGTTTGAAATTGCCCAATGACCTTCAAAACAAGACTTTTTTGACCAAAAAAATTGTCATTTTCAAAAAAAATTATATGGAAAAAAATTTAATTTTTATAGTGTTTTTATAGGCCTGTTGGAGGGTGCCATGTGGCTTTCCTGGAGGCTACCATGTGGCCCCAGGCCATTGGTTAAAGGTTCATGTTAAAAATGTTGAAGGCAAGGGGGTCGAACCCTTGACCTGACTGCTCGGGCAGGGTCGACCCGACCAACACGGCCGCGGGCAGAACGTGCACAGTGGGCGAGTCGGGTCATTGGTGAATGTAGGTGGGTCACTCTGAATGGGTGAGTCGGGTCGTCATTTTTTTTTAACGAGCAGAGTTTATTTAAGCCCTTAGGGCTAAGGAATAAGGCCCCGCGACCACGCGCTATCACCGAGGGCTAAGCCCCATTCAAATCGGCGGAGTTTTAAGGGTTAGCCCTCAAGGCTAAGCTCCAAGGCCATACGACCTAAAGCGGAGGACCGTGGTCTAAGCATTTTTCAACTGGCGGAAAGGTAAGGGGGCTAGCCTTCAGAGCTAGCCCCTACTCCATGTAACCTTGACCTGTGACCGAGAGCGCAGTTCAAACCTTATCCTCCAGCAGCACTTAACTGCCTGGATTTTCAGCATGTGAACATCGACTTAAACTGGCTATCGCATTTATTGTAACCACCAGCGGTCCGCCAATGTTGGCACCAATTCTGACAAATTTGGGATTTCTGCCTTTTTGGTGAGTTAAACTGGAGTTATCCCACAATTGGAGGAGGTTTTCTAGTGCCACTGGGCAAAAACTTGTTAGGGTCATAACTTTCACAATTTTCGACCAAATTGGACGAAATTTTAGTCAATTTTGGCTTTCTTCAGCATTCTGGAGTGTTTGGGATAGGTTTCAAAGTGAAAAGAGGTGTTCTTAATCCATTTTGGCTTCAGGGAATAAGAAAGGGCCACCAGGGCCATCAGGGAGATGGAGCTGTATTGGGTTGTACTTCACTATTTAAGGTGAAACAAAAGCCATTTTTAGCTTATTTTTGTCTTATGAAGTCAAACTCACAGCTTGTTTTTCCTTTTTAGGCATATATTTCACTGTATAACCATTCTGAGAAACTTAATAGAGCAAGGACATGCCCATTGGGAGCCTTGGACCAGATGTAGCCCAGGAGGGGTGAACTACCTCATCAGTTTGTTGTGTTATGCTATGGTGAATTTCTCTTGCTGTGTATTTCTGATATAATATGTTAAACAGTAAACTTAATTAACATTTCCTCACACAAAAACTTAGAAACAATTACCAAAAACATTTTGTTTAACCTGCAAGACATGGAGAATACTTTGCACACTTAATTAAATGGAAATGGATACTTTTCACAGAATTTACAAATAGTTCCATTTTCATATCAATTGATGCACAAAAGGATAGATTCTTATCTAAATTCCTCTAGGTCTAACATGCTTATTAAAAATAAATGGAAAATATTAAGAGAATACCTTGATTACACTATGGTTATCGTTTGCTTTGGTGTGATTTCCAATTAATCTTATTCTATTTCTAAATTTTCCTTAAAACCTACACACACAGAAAACAAATAAAACCTTTTGCATTCTCCATTTATGCCATTAATAATATAAGTTGACATGCATGTTAAACTCCTAATTTAAAATTTAGGAAATTAAATATTGGATCAAACCTCTTTCAAATGTACTTAGTAACCAATCAAACCTAGAGATATTTGTGGGGTAGGGGGTTGTGGGGAGAAGATGGATTTATATATTCAATAATGAAGGAGTAACAAGAATTTTGATACCTAATGATTGATGATGTACCTCATTCTTCACAGTCCTCTCCTTAGCCACAAGCCTTTGAACTCATTGTGGTGAAGTAGCTAACTGAATGGCTAATTTATATTCACTCAAGCTTTTATATCTACTATAAGAACTCATGTTTAGCACTCTCATGGAAAATGTCTCTACTTATGACAAAAGACATTTTCCCAAGGATTCCTCCAACACAATTGTAACACCACCCAATCCCTTAATGCCTAATTAAGGATACTAGGATCCATTTTTTTTCTTTTATTGTTCCACTCAACAAAAAAAATTATAAGATTGTCATTACCTTCTGGTTGTCAAGAGATTTTCAATGCTATATACTTGATTAAAATTTGAGCCCAGATCATCGATATATTGTTATTTGAATATTTCCACCATTGACACCATAGCAGCATTATGTGCAACTACCACATGGTAGATGATGTTACACCCCGAGTCCATGTGTCACCCTAGGGGTGGTTCCATGTCAGCACCAAGACCACCTAGTCATACCGTGTCATTTGCTAGCCCAAGATTAATTATCTTACGTCTAATTAAATCAATATTTAATTTAACAAATGTATTTATTGATACATTTAATTATAACACACCAATAAATAATTTGCATGCACAATTCTTTTGCAACACCTTGAAGAACCATAGTACTTGGGTGATAATTTATTATCCTTATTAGCTTTCTTGAGGGACATTTGTTTATATGGTTACATATGTAAAAATACCCAGTCACCTACATCAAAACTTCTTTCACTGTGATGTTGATCTCCTTGTTTCTTCATTCAATTCTACGCTAGAGTGAGGTTATCCTTTAAGAGTATGAGAAATTTTTGTTGATTCTCGATGTGATATTCCACTTCCTGAACCTTATAATTTTATCTTAAATATGATGTGATGGATGGTGGATGATATCCATAAAGTTTCATAAATGGGGTATTTTTCGCTACAGTATGGAAGGAAGTGTTATACCACTATTCAACCAGAGGTAACCACTTGACCCATTGTGTTTGTTTATTAGATGCAAAGAAACAAAGATATCCTTCCAAACATGTGTTCACTATCTCAGTTTTCCCATCAAATTAAGGATTATAAGATGAGCTATGAGCTAATTGAGTACCAAGACAAGAAAATAATTATGTCCAAAAATTTCTGATGAAAATGGGATTGTTGTCACTTACAATAATCTTTGGGTTTCCATGTAGCTTTTGAATTGTTTCCATAAATCCAATAGCAACTATAACGACTTTAAAAGGATTAGATAATGCAAAAAGGTGTGCATACTTGGTAAGTATATCAACTAATGTTACATATTATTTTTTCGCATTCCTCAGTTCTTATCCTAAGTGTCGTCTTCTGTGTCACTCATGTCACAAACGTTTCCAAGTGACAAGAGCTATGTAAACTCATTCATCTTGGATAATATGCTTAAAGTATCCTTGAAGACCTAAAAGAGAAATGCCTTGAAGCCTTTCTACAAAGTTTGTAAAAAAGCCTAAATTGCAATCCCAACATGGTTCTCCCCTTAATAGCCTCGTGCTTGTCACCCTGTCCCTAACATGTGAACAACACTTCTAGCATGGGAATTTAGTATTAAAGTCGTGTCGGTCCTCTTCAAGAAGGTTCTCCAAAAATGGAGCAGAAGCTTCATCCTTAGAACTCTTGAGAACGGAGATCTGGTACTTGCTGGTTGAGGATATGGTCGAATACTCCCATTTTTTACCCATGATCTTATCTCCAAATATTTTCCCTTTTTACATAAGACCTTTCCCCCTCATTAGTGGATCCATAACCTCTCCAACTGTGCTATAAAAGAGTGCCATGCTAGTGAGTGTTGGTTTTTCATTGTTGGTCTCCATTCTTCTACCTGATTGTGCCCAAATGTTGTTGATTTAATGAGGAAGGAGAAGAGATTGAAGGGCTTGGCTTGGACTTGGGTTTCCATTCTGAAGGAGGCCTCCAAAATAAAGGCACCGGTTGTAAGCTTCTTTTTGTTTATTTAATAATACAAAGTATGATTTGCTTCCCATGAAATTGTTAATATTAATTGGTTTAGCATGATACTCCTTGATATGTCATGTGGTTTACTTTGAAATATATATATATGCTATGTCTCTTTCATTTTTTGTCGCATGATATTTCTTGCAGGTATTCGAACGCATAAGGTATAGTGAGGAGCGAGCCTAGAACCGAAAGGATCATCATCGACATCAAGGAAACAAACGTATATGAGTGAGAAAGGCCATCTTCCTCTCTCATGTTATTTTGATATTAAACTAGGAAAGCTTGTATTCTTTGTCACAGTTGTTACTAGACCCACTCATTTGGCTAGAGGGGTCGCTTATTTCAGAAGAAGGGATTTTCTTGCATGCCAACTACCACCATGATGAAATTCTTTCCTTCATACTTGGGTAAACCTATGATAAAATCCATTGATACCTCCTCCCAATGCTGACTGGGAATGGCTAAAGGTTGTAATAGACCTGGGGTCTTAATTGTCTCAACTTTATTTTGTTGGTGAACCAAACATTCTACCATAAACTTCTGAATATCATATTTAAGGCCATCCCAAAAAAAAGTCCTTCTTGATCCTATGTTAAGTTTTTAAAAATCCTGAAGTTCCCTCCTGAGGGGGAGGTGTGCAATTTCAAAAGAATATTTTGTTTGATTTGGGAATTCTTACAGAGATATAAGAGATTTTTGTACCATAATGAATCATTTTTCTAGATAAATGTATCAAATGTATTGGGATCTTGCTGCAAATTTTGAATGAGTGTCCACACCTCTTCATCATTCTTCAATTCATCCCTTACTTTAGTTATCCAATTACGTTGGATAATAGAAATGGCACAGAGAAATGTTTCCACATCCTCATCCTTTCATGAAAGTGCATCTGCAACAACATTTTTCTTCTCTTTTTTGTAGATGATTTCAAAGTCATAACCCATCATCTTTGTGACCCAATTTTGTTGCTCTTATGAAGATAATATTTGTTCCAAAAAGTATTTAAGACTTTCGTGATATGTTGTTACCTTAAAGTGTCTTCCCATTAGGTAAGGTCGCCATTTCTTTAGTACATGTAGTATTTCCAACGTTTCCTTATGTTATCAATTCATAATTTTGAGGTTGCAAAGAAAATTACAAAGGTAATCACAAAACCACTTTGGAAGCTGGGATCTAGCCCTGGCAGCTTCAAAGAGGGATCTCTCTGTAAGATTTAGATTTGTTTATATTGAGATATTAGGCTAGTTATGAAAGTTCAGTGTTTGTTGAATGATTTTGAATTGTTTGGTTGATTGATGTCTTAAATTACCATTGGGATATGGAGTCTATTACTTAAAACATGGATTTGTTTCAGCTTTTACAGGGCAAGGTAGCCAAACTAATTTGATCCTGTAAGTTAAATGAAGTGAACAAGAATAAATGTAGGAATTTCCATCAAGTAAAGAGAAATTAAGAATTATTTTACTTAACTTCGGTTTGAAATATTGAAATTACTCAAAGCTAGAATCAGAGTGTGCCTTAAAACAAATTTTGTTCTTAATTTTCTATTAAATAATTTAGATTATGAAAACACATATGAATGCTACACAAGAAGAGTAAACACAGTTACTAATATAGATGCACTTCACCAATATTTTGACACAAGAATCTTGTGAAAGAGCTTTCTATATTACTAAAAATTCCTCTTAAACTTGAAACACGGATTGCAATAGCTTTCTTGGATACAAAAATCAACCCTTCTTACTTTGAAATGAGAAGTATTTATAAGTTTATTACAAAATATCCTGATATAAGGATCAAGATAGAATACCTAAAATATTTAGAACAAAATTACAATAATAGCACTAAATTATAGGAATTATCTGAACAGTTTGACTTGTTGGCACTATTATCGAGGTTGTTTTTGTTAATTGTGCTTGGAATCTTGTTGTTTTGTTTTTGTGCTATCTGAGATGAAAAAATGATTTTACTCCAGTAACGCACATAATTTCTCCCATCTTTCTTCAATTGGAATAGAAAACATAATTAATTTTCCGTAGGCTTCATCAACCTTTGTGTATTTCTAGAAAGTTGACTTGTTGAAGAACAAATTCCTGAGCTCATGACTAATAAATAAATCAAACTCCAAAGCCTCCCTGAAGGCCTTGCCTATGAGATGGCCTTTGATGCCTACAAATTTGGATGTGTCTTGGGCAATTTTCTCCAGCTTTTCTTGGTAGTCATGCAAAGTGATTAAATTTTATTCCTCATTTACTAGTCTTGGTAGACCTTTCCTGTTTAGCACATGCATATTTTTATGAAATCTTTGAATACTAATATCCAAAATCTGGCATTTGTTCTCTAGTTGAATCATGAGGCTTCTTTTGGTGTGCATTTTCTTGACCTATAGAATTGTCTATGTTCTGTCTTGGATCCACAACTCTTCCAATTCCACTCTTTTTTTGGAATTTAATAGCTTGATAATAGTTGTAGCTTCCCAAGGCTTTTGTCCTAAATTTGCCTTGATTTGTTTTATCACCTCTGTTGACATTTTTATCAGCTCCTGCTGCTTAAACAAAATTTAATGAAAGGCCATAGCTGTGTGATTTGCTCATTTATTTTTTTCCATATGTTTTCTCTCACTTGGGCCAGAGTATGAGCCATTACTGACTCACTCTAAAACACCTGAACCTTTAATGTTAGCTGATGGCTATTCTGCAACTTTGCAACATAAGAGTTATCGATATTCAACTTTTTTTCTGACATTACTTTCAACTGAGATTTTAATCTTGTAATCTCTTGTTGGTGAAGATTCAGGTTGTCCATAGCTTTGACTAATTCATTCATTGTTTGTGTTGGTTTAGATGTCGTTGTGGATGCACCTGGTGTTGTAGCTACTGCAATTGGAACTGTTGTAAGAGGGACTATGGCTAACTATGTTCTCTGCTCTATTTCTTTGAGAAGATTCTCTAACTCTACTTCCATATCCTTAATCTCAATGTTCTACTCAATAATAATCTTAAACATCTCTTCTTTCTCCTTCTCTATTTCTCCAAATTCCTTGGCTTGTAGGCCTTTAGTGGCAGGTAGTTTCAATTGTCTTCTTAATGCTGCAATATCAACATTTTTCCTCTTTATTATCTCTTCTGCAGCCTTCACATAATTTGGATTGTATCCCAATTTGATTTTTAATTCCTCTAGTGACTTAATTTTGGTGTCTTTGGCTAAGGATGAAATCCTTTCCAATTTGAGTTGATTCTGTGTATTATTCACTGAGGCCTACAACCTTGAAGCCGACATAGCTGCATTTTTCAGTGAATAATACAACATTTCACTAGACTTCTTATGCATTTCCATTTGATCAATGGGATGGATTTTATTGGCATCAAATGAAAAAACATGTTCCGCATAATCTGTTGATGTCTTTGGAGCTGGCACTTTGGCTTCCAGGAAGGCAATTTTCATTTTTACCTTCTTAGTATCAGAGGCTGAAAGCAAAGTATGTTGTGATTTTGCAGTCTGCTTCCAAAATTGTGAATAGGTGGAGGCCTTCAACATTTCATTTCTTCGCTTAATAGCCTTGTAATTTGCAAAGATGTTGGGACCAGTAGTGTCTTGAGCCAAAGCTATTGACTGTGAAGTTTCAGGAGGATCTTTTGTAGTTAAAGAAGTGGGGGAGCCTATGATAATATCAACATCCCTGATGGATGCATGAAGACATGTCAGCACAATGGTTTCCTGCTCTTTGTTTCCTTTATGAAATGTTGGTGTTGAATTTGTTTTTTGTTTCTTCTTATAAATTAAAAATTCTTTGGCTTCAATTTATCTGATTGGGGACTCCTCTCTTATCCTTTTCTCTGGTTTGTCCTATTTCTCTTGGGGTGTAGGAGTCTAAGAGGTTGTGGTGGAGATAACACGTTCGTCTGCCTCTTGCAGGGTGTTCTCTTCCCATTTCTTTTGGTTCATATACTGCTCAGTTTTTTTCAGCTCCACCCTTAACTTCGAAATTAAACCAAAAGGGTCATAGGAACATGTGAAACTTAGCTTGAAATTAATTGGTTTTAGTTTCAAATCAGCTTATTGGCCAGCTACATGTGCTTTAATCTTAAACTGAGCTTTCTCCTTGGTGGCCACAAAGTGCATGCATCCATATGTATCATCTGCCTTATGTACTCTAATGAGAAAATTCTCATAGGTATATATTTTGGTAGCCTATAGGGTGGAAATTCACACCCATACACCTTGATTTTTGCATAAGAAATTCACACCCATACACCCTGATTTCTGTATAATTCTGGTATAAATACCAATCACATGTCTTTACTTGATCACATAAGTGAAAAAATCTTCTGAACATATGCTCTTATCCGAGGCTCCAATTCACTGTTTAGAAGGAAAACTGCTATGTACAGAAACTAATCTACATACTTCATGAAGGAAAAATCTATGGATTTCCTTCTTACCAAGGATGTCTGATTTATTACTCACTGGGCTTCACCCTGCTCATTCATCCTCTATTGAGTGAATGGAAACATGTCTGCTTGATTGTAGATGAATAAGTATACCAATACAACAGAATACATAATGGATCACTATGTGGGAAACTTATCCAACTGATCATGCATGGCATCTCCAATATATTGACTGTGATTAAAAATTATGGGCTTCTCATCTATGGCAAAGATTGAGAGGAAACCAATAATGGCTTCATCAACCCATTGGTATGAATAGTAGCCAAGGATATATGAAATAATGGTGATGATTTTCTTGGTTTCTTTTGGAAATTTTGAGGAGGAATAAGGAGGATTAGTTTTAGGAAGTTAGGCATCCTCATGGAGAAAGATCTCAAAGATCTTTTCTCTCTGTGCGAAAGTCTGATTTTTATATAATTTAGTGAGATAACCTATGGACAAAGGCACGACAGACTCAGAATAATTGAGTTGAAGCATTTGAGATATGGTTTCAATTGTAATGGTGAGGATAACTTCACCATTACGACTTACTATGGATTTTTGAGATGGTACATAACTAGCATGACACCAAGAAATTAGTTTAGGGAATAAGTGATTTTGGGGAAACAAAAATTGTGGAAGGGAAGACTCCCATATTCTTAGATCATCTTGTTGGTCAAGGTATTTTTGTTTTAACCAACTGTGAAGTTCGAGCAAGTCGAATTCATAGATGGTATCTAGAATTTTATATTGCAGATCAATAAGAGGCAAGTGATTCAGGTCAATGGGAGGGGGAAACATTGGTTTCTCATCGGTTTTTGTCCCTTTATTCTTGGTGGATTTTCCTTTTGGGGCCATTAGAAAACTGTAGATCAGAAGGAAATGAAGAAAAGTTTGAATTACCTAGATTAGGAAGTTGATTGGCAGGTACAATGGTGGGGACACTTCCTTTAATATAGAGCTAATTCGGGTTTGTGCTTGAATTACAATGACAAGGGAGATTTAGCAGTTCTTGTCACAGTCTGAAACCTATAGTAATTAATTGGTAGGAGAAAGAATTGGAAATAGAAATTAACTTCACAATGTACCAAGATTAAATATAATTTTAGTTTGGTATGTCGTTACCAGTTTACCATTGTGAGGGGAGAGGATCTGTTATGTAGGAGTGGGAGTTATTAATGGTAGCAACGATTGGTTGATGCGGTAAGGGAGTGCCAGGTGGCAACGGTCAATTAGGGATATAACGAATACAGGGGGAATCAAATGGTTAAATGATCAGAGGCAGTGGGGTCTACAAGGGTGAAATGGTAGAGTATGAGTGGACGAGGCGGGCTGACTAGGAGTGGGGTTGAGCCGGTAATGTAACATGGTAATAGTGGCAGATGGAAGAATGGTCACTGGTGTGGATTTTTCAAAGGGACGGGGGGGTGTGATGAGGGAAATGAGAGGGGGGGTGTGTGAAGTGTTGTGAGGGCACCACGTAACATTGTGGGTCTCACTGTTTTGGACCCCCTATGAGAAAAGTTTTATGGAGCTCGAGGGGGTGCGAAATACACTTACCGTCATTGATTCGAGCGCGATTCAATTTGAGCCATTTATTTTTAACCAAACTGCGAACTTTATGAAACATTTTATAATCCCTACTTTATTTACATGTGTTTTAAAGCATAATTAGGCCTAATCTGAAGCTTTTTAGCACTAAAATAAAAATTAACTTGATCTAAGGGTGCATTTAAGATTGCAGCCTCATTTTCTCTAATCTAAATAACCAATTTCAACCAAGATTAAACTAGATGGTTGATTTATTATCCTAACCCAATCTATTTGACAAAATAACAATCAGTTCTAAGTGGCATTTAAACAAGGTGCACACTTATTTGCAACATTTGTAAATGAAACTCTTGATTTAAATTTTTTATTTTTCTGGTGGCATTTGGACTAGCTCAACTAGTGGGACATTTTTTCATATAATTTTTCTTTTTCCTTTATTTTTGTATTTTTCTTTGATTTCATTTTCTTTTTTTTTCTAAAAAAAAATTGTCCCCTAAAATTTATTTTTATTTTTTCTATTTCTTTCTTTCATATACTCTTTTTTCATTTTTTATTTTCTTTTTTGTTTGGAAATCATTTGCAGAATGCAATATTATTTACAATTTATCATGAATTGAAAGAAAATGTTCAATCACCATTTGATCCTATGAATTATAGGACCGTAACACCTTCTCATAAATAGGTTTGTGTAAATACTTCCCCTTGACTGGATGACTTTCAAAAACAATGGGTCTTCCTTGCATTAAAAAAACACCAATTCCATTTCTTGAGGCATCACATTCCACAATAAAGGTTTTTGTGAAGTCTGGTGTAGCTAATACTAGTGCTTGGTACATTGCCTCTTTAAGATGTTTAAATGCCTTAGTTGCTTCTGGAGTCCAAGAAAATGCATATTTCTTCAGTAATGATGTTAGAGGTGTTTCTATTCTCCCATAAGTCTTAACAAACTTGCGATAATACCATGTCAACCCGAGAAATCCTCGAAGATGCTTTAGGGTTGTAGGGATTTTCCATTATTTAATGGATTTAATTTTGTTAGGGTCTACCTTAACACCCTCATGATGAGATAAAATATGACCCAAATATTCCACCTCTTCTACTAAAAAGAAATATTTTGAGGTTTTTGCATATAATTGTTTCTCCTCCAATATTTTTAGCACCCCTGTCAACATGTTGAACATGATCCTTCGAAGACTTTTCGTAGATTAGTATATCATCAAAAAATACTAACACAAATTTTCTAAGGAAGGTTTTGAAAATGGAATTCATTCAACCTTGAAATGTGGAACATGAATTAGTGAGTCCAAAAGGCATGACCAAAAATTCATAATGGCCTTCATGAGTTCTAAATGTTATTTTCAGAATGTCTTCAGTCTTCATTCTAATTTGATGATATCCTGAATGAAGATCCAACTTGGTGAAGTAAATTACTCCACGTAATTCATCCAACAATTCATCAATGACATGAATGGGAAATATATCTTTAATAGTGAGCATTTTGAGCTCCCTATAATCCAGACACATATGCCATGATCCATCCTTCTTGTGCACCAATACTATTGGAGCAGAGAAATAACTTTGACCAGGTTGAATTATATCGGCCCCTAGAATTTATGCAACCATACGTTCAATTTCACTCTTTTGGGTATAGGGATATCTGTAAGGCCCGATGTTTTGAGGAACACTTCCTAAAATCAAGTAATGACATGATCATAATCATGAATAGGTGGGAGGCCTTTAGGGGTTTCAAATACCTTAAAATGATTTTCCAATACTTTTTGGAGATTTGGAGAAATAAATTATTTCGATGTTTGAACTTATGGTGAGCATAGTTATGAAATTACACCCCAATTTTATTTCTTCAAAATATTTTTCATGCCATTAGAGATTATTATATTCCCTGGTTTCCCTGCAATACCCCTTAATTTAATTTTCTTTCCTTCCCAAAAAAAATTCAAGAAAATTTATTGAAAATTAAAAGCTATCGTCCCCAAAAATCGTAACCATTGGACTTCTAGTACAACATTAACACCCCCCATTGGAAAAGAAAACATTGAACTATTCAATATATATTCCCCATGGTTAGCTTAATACTATGGCACTTTCCAAAGCAATTTATAGTTCCTCCATTTGAAACCATCACTTGATACTCCGGTGTTGGATATAGAAACCAATTCAATTCCTTGGATATCTTACAATGAATAAAATTATGGGTACTACCCAAATCAATCAACACTATGACATTTTTCTTCTTGATATATCATTATATCTTGAGTGTTTAAGGAGTGGTAATTCCCACTAATGCATTTCAAGATATGGTCGGATTCATTTCTTCTTTTTCTAGAGTTGGTTGTTGGTGTATATCCTCTTCTTTTGATGTTTCTTGTTCCTTTTCTTCCTCTTCTTCACAATCTATGTAAAACAGTTTATTCTCATCACACTTATGACCTTTAGTGTATTTTCTATCACAACAGTAACACGACCCTTTTACTCTTTCTTCCTCCAATTGTTGTGGTGTTAACCTTGTGGTCGTGGAAAGCTAGGAAAAAAAACACTTCCATCTTTATAGTTGTGAGTGGTAAAATTCCTTGTTACCATAATTTTTCTTTCTACTTTTCTTGCCACCTTGAATTCCTACTCCAATGAATCAAGTTCCCAAAGGTGAAACTCATGATGGATGTTATCCTTTAAAGTCCCTATGAAGACATCAATCCTATGCTCCTATGGAATATCATTTACCTTGATATACAATCTTTAGAAGTCCTCAATGTGCTACACCATTGAACCATTTTGTTTGAGAATTATCAATTGGATAAAGAAGGTATTGCTCTTTGCATCCTCATAATGTGATACCAATTCTTCCACAAAAAATGTACTAGTGACAATTGATTTACGAGAACAAATCCATCGATACCACACAAATTGATTTTGTTCTAAATATAGAGATGAAATGCGTACCTTTTGTTTGTGTGGCACATCATGTATATCAAATAATTTCACCATATGTAGTATCTGTGTTACCGAATCCTTGCCATAAAAATTCCTCATATCAATCTTTGGAATGTGGTTAGTCTTCAGCCCACTATTGGAGTCTCTAAAATCACAATCCGTGTTCCTTTTTTCCTCATCATGATTTTCATGGAGTACCTTGTCACCACTAGGAGGCATTTCTTGTAGCAACTTTGTCAAACCTTCTAAGTCCCTTTTCATTTTTGTTTTTAAACCATCATTAAAACCTTTCATGTTTTCTTTTATTTCTTCTTTTAAACCATACATGTCACCTTTTTTTATGCTTTTAAACCATCTATGTTCCCTTTTAGTCCATATTTTGTTTCTCTTTGTGAGAGAAAAATTTGTTGCACTTGGTCCCATTATTTTGATATAACATGTTGTAATTCTTCCTCTTCATGTGTCATAGTAGATATTTCTGAGTACTTAATGGGTGTCAAATTATTTTTTTTGGGAGGAATTTAAAAACAAAATACTGATATATATGATTCAATATCCCCTTGAAATTATTTCAAACTTAATTTTCAAACAAAATTTATGTAATTTTTAAAAAATATACACACTATTTTCTTGCTTTTAGGACCTTGATCTTGAAATGGTTGTATCCCTGTAATTTTGACTCTCCAAGGTCTGAAATTTTATCCTATGGTATCCCTATGAGTTTTTTTCCCAATGCCACATGTCAGACTGAGATTGGATTCCTCAAGATAAAGTTATGCCCAGTCTCCCATGATGACCTAGTTATTGACTAGTTCGCTAAAGCGCACTTGTACGAAATGCCACATGTCACTGTTTCAATCTTGGCCCTGAAAATTATACAAAAAAGATCAAAGTTTCTCTCTTTTAGACACTTTTTACAAAATTCAAATCCGACAATCGTAGAGAAATTTATGACGATTTTCCCTAGGTCACCTATTTGAGACGGAATTATAGAGCATGCAAAAATCCTAACTTTTTAATACCATATCTTAGATAATATAGTTTACCAAGATCTAAAATTTTTACATGAAGTTCACCAAGATTTTGGCTCCAGGTGGTCAAAATTTCAGATTATGAAGCCTTATATAAAAAAAAGATAGCAAAAATTCCAATATGACTTATTTGAAGCAATGAAACCCTAGAATTCAATGCTTTGATACCAAATCTTATGCAACCAGTTCATAGAAAAAAACAAAATATAGATCGACGACTTGAAAACTAACCTATTCTAGGGGGAAACCTCCTTTACATCACATAAATGAACATTTTTTGGATGATACAAATGACAAGAACTCCTTAGTATATATAGGAGTCTAAGGGTTCACAATATAATTAGAGTCAGCATAACAATAATAATTTCAGGGCACAACAATAACAATAGGGGGATACACTAACAATAACAATAAGGGTGCTACACTAATATCATAGGGACCTAAAAATTGTACACATTAAAATGTTTTTTTTATTCAATATATTTTTAAATACATGCACCCCTTATAATGGGAAGTAGAAATTACATATCTATAGAATAGAAGATCTCCTTCATATTTTTAAATTTATTTTTTTGTATAAAGTTGACATAAAATTGTGTTACTTAATATGAACATTGAAATATTTTATTTATGATTGGCACTCAACTAGCATGGATCCATCTTAACTCTAAATCTTCCAAGCTTGGAGATGGATCGCAACATTCAAGATAAAAACCTCTTTTTGAGTGCAAAACTTGAGAAAATGTTTACACCTCAAGAGATTTGATTACTAAAAGGTTTGCATTTTGAAAGATATGATCTTTGTAGATGGTTTTTAGATCCAGAGTTAAGATGGATGTATATTTGTTCTTTATAATATTATTTATATTGAATATAAATTTAACAACTCTATAACAAAATATTATTAATTTTAACTCTATTAAAACCTCATAATACATATATCTACATACATGAGGAGCATATCATTTTTCTTTGACATGTTTTATGATTTTCTTTTAATTTAAGTTTTTAATGTAATATTATTTTCTTTTAATTTGATTTGTTAATATGTTATGCATAGCATAGATTAAATATTTATATATAGAAAATGGTATAAGTATTAAGTTATTTTATGATTATTGACTAAATTTAAACATAAAGTTTTGAAATATCATGATCATGAATATGAATAATTATAATTAATTTTTTTTTTGTAATTATGTCAATAGGTGTGTTTATTTTGGAATTGAAAGGGAGCTTCCAAATTGAACTAAGAGATGTGTTCAATTGTCATCCTACTTGTTAATCCTCGCCCTCTAATATTAAACTCACACAAAAATTGAAACCGCTCAAAATAAACAACCAACACTTTTCAAATATATATATATATATATATGTATGTATGTATGTATGCCTGATAGAAATTATTTTATGATTTTTTTCCTCATGACACTATTCAAGATTTTTTGTCCTCCAGGTGTCCTAAATAGGTGCCATCGTTTGTGTCTTCTTCTGAAAATTTTCCATCGATGACACTAAAATGGAGGATTTTTCATCCTCTAAATGTCCTAAAAAAGTTCCATCATTTGTGTCTTCTTCGGAAAATTCTCCATCAGATGTCACTAAAATGAAATGGAGGTTGATAAGACAGAGAAGCAGTCTTTGTCTTCCAAAAATTTAGGAAAGAACATGATTATTCAATATAACTCCCCTTTAACCAAGGCTAATACAAGGGAATCATATCTAATACCTTCAAGTGTGTCGTTCCAAGTCTCTTGAAGCCTCAAGAATAGAACAATGCTCCTGTAATATAAGGCAGATATGTTGTTTTGTTCATGTATAGGCAACCTTCACTGAAAGTGAGGAGGAAAACACCTCAACCTTCTCTCAGTAGGAGATGAAACCTTCTCCTATTGGAATGAGAACTTGTATATCTCTTGAAACACGGATTTATACTATTAAATTGTCTCCAACTGAAGTGGTATATTTCTATCATAAAGTCAAGAAAGAAAAGGGTTATTCAATATAATTCCCCTGCAAAAAAGGAAAATTCAAGGGCATTGTCTCCAATTCCCTCCAAGTGTGTTTTTCAAATTCTCTTTAAGGCTCAAGAAAGGCTCCTATGAGAGAAGGCACATATTTTTTTCTGTCTAGGTATAGGAATATTTCACCAAATAGAGGGAGGAAAGCGCCTTAGCCTTCTCCCGATAGGAGATGTCTGCATCCTTCACCTATTCGCAAGAGGACTTTGATATCTCTTGGAAGAAGGCGTTCTACTAGTAAATTGTCTCCAACCAAAACAGTCTCTCTCTACTAGAATGTTAGGCAATAACATGTTTATTCGATATATTTCCCTTGCAACCAGGGCTAATTTAAGGGAAACATCTCCAGTTCCCTCCAAGTGCGTTTTTCCAAGCCTCTTAAAGGCTCAAGAAGAGAACATAGTTCCTACAATAGAAGGTGCATATGTTTTTCTATCAAGGTATAGGAAGCCTTCACCAAACGCAAGGAGGAATATGCCTCAGCCTTCTCTCGACAGGAAAGATCTGCATCCCTTGCCTCTTAGCAGGAGGACTCCAATATCTCCTAAAAGAAGGATTTCCTCTAGTAAATTGTCTTAATGTATTAGGGATTGCAGTAAGAAGAAAACAATTGTTAGTGGATTGAGGCAAATGGAGAACCAACATGAGAATGCTAGGGCCTTAAGAAAAATTTGGGAAGATCCCACCCTTGCATTGAAGGAGAAAAAGGAGAAAGTGGACCTTAAATCAACATTGCATGCTCAATTTAGTTCAATTATCCATAGTTCAATTTTCCATATGTGTTTTTTTAAATACTTTTTCATTGTTTCAAAGAAATGTGTCACGAGGGTTGTGCTACAAAAAATCGACTTCCTTAGGATTAGGTGTGTTTAATATGAGGAGTTTTTGTTACACTAAAATCACCAGGACTTGAAAAATTTTGGGTTGAATCTTACACTTCTACAAGCTCTTCATCTTCTTGGTGTCTAAAAGAGCCAAGGGCAATGAAGCAGATGTGTTGAAATTGTAGCAAGAAAAATATTAATTTGACTAGTGCCTTAGTCAAATGGAGAAAATTTGATTTTCCGCAT
This sequence comes from Pinus albicaulis, assembly GCA_034641835.2. Classification (NCBI taxonomy): domain Eukaryota; kingdom Viridiplantae; phylum Streptophyta; class Pinopsida; order Pinales; family Pinaceae; genus Pinus; species Pinus albicaulis. The sequence continues at coordinate 193,004,317 of CM076580.1, forward strand.
CAGTAGGATGAAATGGATTGCAATTAGCTAGAGTGACATGGCCTTTTCTACTAGTTAAGTCAGTAAATTCGAGTTATAGGCTATAAGTAGAGTTGTGCATGATTTTATTGATAAGATATAGAAATATAGTTGAGTTATTATTAGTTGAACTCAGTTAATTGAGATTTAGTCATTAGTTGAGTCAAATGAAGGTCAGTTTAGTAGTTATGATTGTTGTTAACTCACTAGTCTCTCAGTTAACTATTCAATCACCTAAAAATAGACTCAGTCATGCATGGAATTTGAATTTCCTAGTTGAGTGGATGGAAAAGGAACATTTGTATTTATAATTGTATATTGTTGAGTGTACCATGATCTTTCACTAAGCAAGTGATCAATTCCCCTTGGAATTGTGCAAGGAAATAGCGAATTTACCTATTGTTTAGGAACTTAATTCTTTTAGGATTACGCAAGGAAATAGGAGATTGGTTGAGGCTTGAATTGGTTGAGTGTTTCCAAAAGTAGGTCAGGAAATAGAAGAACAATTTTAGAGTGTAGGGTGTGCTTCAGAGTTGAAGCAAGACATTGTAATTGTTTCTCTTTCTCATCTAAATTAACACAAATCAAAGGAGGGGTTTTTCCCAGTTAGGTTCCCCTGTAAAATAATTATGTGCCTTATGTTCTGGTGGTTGCATGTCATTGAAAGTGTTTCTATCGTGTGTTTTCCTTTTCACATAATAGTACACGAAAATTTTGTCTCTTTATTTCAGTGCAATTTCATTCGCATTAGAAAATTTCTTGCATTTTCCACATGGTATCATAGCATTGGAAGACTACATATAAACCTTCTTCCAGATATTCCATTAGAGAAATTTTGATCTTCATTGTTTTTTGAATATGCATTGGAGGGAACCTTGAAATTTTGTGCTTGGAAAGACTAGATGGAAGTTGTCTCAGATGATAATGGAGTATGGGAATATACACAAACTAATATTCCAAAACCAACAGCATTAGATGCACAACCACTTGCTTAGTAGAAGAAAGACACAACAAGAGCCTAGAGGATTATTTTGTAAGGTATCATAGATCATGTGGTTTCAAACTTGCATGGAAAGGAGACCCCTTTTGCAATGTGGAAAACTATCACAGATATTTTCCATAACAACAGTGATTTCAGGGAATCAGCATTGAGAGATAAACTCAGGAGCATTCAAATGCAAAAAAATGAAACCATTCCACAATACCTCTCCAAATTCACTTAGGTTCGAGATGAACTTGGAGGAGTAGAAGAAAATTTTCCATCATCTGAACTTGTGAGCTTAAAACTCCTTGGCCTTCCAAAATCCTTGCACAACTATTAGGATTCAGTTAATGGAAGAGACAAGCTACCAGATTGGGAGAGATATTGGTTTGATTTGGTGCAGGAGGAGATTAGAATAAACACAAGAGATGGTGTCATATCCATTGCAGATGAGGAAGAAGATCGTTCTCTAGTTGGAAAATTAAAGAAGGCCAAAGGCATGAAGCCCCAAGGCGAGACAGAATCTAGCTAGAATAGTGGCAAAAAGAAGGACCTTAGTAAAATAAAAAAAAATTCACTGCCATGAATATGGAGACTATGCAAACAAGTTTTTTCACAAGATATCCAACAAGGATCCTACAACAGGAGCTGGAGGAGATGCTCTGGAATCTCAATTCAAGTTATATTTCACCCTCTTTGCTTGCATGGAAAGCATAGTAAGAGGGAGTGAGTGGTACTTAGATTCAGTTGCCTCACATAATATGACAGGAACAAGGAATTCTTAGTAACCTAGAGGAGAAGGATCTCAAATTGCACATAGAATTTAGAGATGATGGAAGGTATAGTACCAAAGGAATTGGTATTGTCACCTTTAAGAGGGAGTCAAACTTCCATATTCGCTTGAAAAAGGTAATGTATATGCCTAGGCTGAAGAAAATTTTATTTATGTAGTTGTATTGGAGGACAGAGGTTATGATGTGGTGTTAAACAATGGAAAAGTTGTTCTAAATCATGTTGTTATTGGATAAGTGAAACAGATCGGAGTTAGAGTAAAAAATATCTACAAGCTAGAGGTAGATTTTCCCATGCATGTAGTTATACCTCCAAGAGTGAGGTGGGGTGATTTAGAGCCTTAGTCCCAGAGTTGCAAAGATTTGGTTCAGGTCTATAGGAGAGAAGTAGAAGTTTTAGTATACTATTCTCATGGATCATTACCCTTGCTACATGGGCCCACAATATTCAGTAGCGGGAAGACCAGTGTTAGTTGATGCAGTCAGATCTTGAACGATAGTTGTAGGCTAGTAGCAATTAGATGCTTAGGAGACAATTGCAGCTCACAGACACAATTAATTCAGTATTTCAGATACTTCTCAGTTGCATTTATTGCAGTAGCAACAACAACAATGAGGTGTAGTATCATTACAGTAAATTCCTATAGGATCAGGATTGGATTTGTGCAGATTTACTCTTTTCTCGCTAAGAGGGAGTGTTGAAATTATAGCAAGAAAAGGCTTCATTTGACTCGTTCCTTAGTCAAATGGAGAAAATTTTATTTTCCTCATCAACAGGTTGACTTGGATTACAGTTAGCTAAAGTGACACGGCCTTGTCTACTAGTTAAGTTAGTAAATTCGAGTTATAGGCTATAAGTAGAGTTGTGCATGAGTTTATCGCTAATATCTAGCAATGTAGTTAAGTTATTGCTAGTTGAACTCGGTTAACTAGTCTCTAGTAATTAATTGAGTGAGTTGAAGGTCATTTGAGTAGTTATTATTGTTGTTAACTCATTGATCTCCCAATTAACTAGCCAATCAACTAAAAATAGACCCAGTCATGCATGGAATTTGAATTGCCTAGTTGAATGGATGGAAAAGGCTCATTTGTATTTATAATTGTATATTGTTGAGTGTACAGTGCTCTTGCATTGAGAAGATGAACAATTCCCCTTGTATTTGGGCAAGGAAATAGGGAATTTCGCTATATTTAGGAGCTTAATTCCTACATGATTTCGCAAAGGAAATATGAGGTTGGTTGAGGCTTGAATTGACTAAGTGTTGTCCAGAGAAGGTCAGGAAGTAGGAGAACATATTTACAGTGCACAGTGTGCTTTAGAGTCGAAGCAAGACATTTTAATTGTTTCTCTTTCTCATATGAATTAATGCAAAGTAGCGGAGGGGTTTTCCCCAATTGGGTTCCCCTGTAAAATAATTGTGTTCCTTGTGGTTTTATGGTTGCATGTCATTGCATGTGTTTTTATCATGTGTTTTCCTTTCTACAAAATAGTAGAAGAAATTTGTGTCTCTTGATTTCACTTCGATTTCATTAGCGATAGCAAATTTCTTGCAATTTCTACAAACTATGAAAATGATGAGGAGGAACACGGTGTTGTGGTGTGCAGAATTATATCAAGTATTTTGGATAAATATAACTTAATATAACTAGAGATTTTCCCAATATAAGAGGGCCCTACCCAACTCAAGCTCTACCTACTCTAATGTTTCAAAGGGCAATAGTGTAAAATGGTCAGGAGCTCGCCACAACACCCCAACTAACCAAAACTAGGTTCGAATGAATTGAAACCGTGCCCTACCCATGGTTGCTTCATCTGCTTAATTTTTTTTACTATTTCATTTTGATTTATTTTTTAAATTTTAATTGTTTTTTTTTATTTCCCTGCATGTTAGTTTCAAGTAGAGTAAGGTATTTGAGTGATTTTTCCTCAGTCGTCCAACTGATTGGACATTACTTGTTAATTGATTTATGTTGTGGAAAATGTTGTTGTGATGCTATACTACCAAAAAAAAATCTTTTGTTTTCTGTTTATTTATTCGTCGGGATTTTGGAAAGAAATACTACCATTAAAATTTATTATTGAATTTTATATTAAGATTCAATTATATAATTCTTGGTTTGAAGAAAATATCAAATTTTAGATTATATATATCATTTTGAATGTTGCAGATGATTATATAGTGACTTAGATTTTATTTTTAATTTACACCTTTCTTTATTTGTGGCATAAAATTTTCTTGGTACAAACATTTTTGAATTCATCCTCTTCATAGAAATGTTTTTTTAACATCTGTAAATTTTGATTAGTCGGAAAGTAAATAGGCCCTAATGAATTATGATTATGTCATTGAGCTCTGTAATATTATTGTGGTTTTAACATCACCCATCTATCATAGGGAAAATAAATCGGGTATTATTCTGAGATAGATGTGGAAGTCGGTATAGTGTGATTGGATGTTAGCATGTATGGTGGGATTGGACATTTATTTATAATGAAGTTGTGTAACGTTGATGGATCTTTCAATTTTTCTCAGAATCTAAGAAAAACTATATTGGGTATTGATTAGGGATATCGATGCCACTCTTAAATTTCAGGAATGTTAAGGTCATATTCCATTCTCCTTCTTTAAGCTAAAGTCCTACTCACAATTAATCTAAAGCTTCTCTTCATGCAAATAATCTAAAACAGGAGTAAGATGGAATAACGGAGGACAATGATAGAAGCATGAAATTGAAGATGTTTATGATTATGGGAGACTATTTTCCAAAATATGAAGGTGGGATAGAAGTGGCTACAAGAAGGGAGAATGACAACAAATTTTTATCAACAAATAACCATGAAATTGGTCAGCGTAAACTGTATGCTCTAGAGAATGGATTTATATTAAAACACCAAATAAAGGTTCAAATGTCGAGAATGGAGATGAAGTCATTAATGGACATGCCAAGCCTCAAAATAATGGTCAGGATTTCGGGGCCAGGATAAAGCACTTATAACTACATAATAAGGGGTTTGGTGTTTTGGAAGCCTCCAAGGGTTATGCTGCGAATATCAAGAGAAGCTTGTTTCATATGAAAGATATATTAATGGATAAGTTGGTTTTCATTCCCATTCTAGCGTAAACCCTAGATAATGCACAATGATCAGTTGAGACAGTCATAAAAGAGATGAACCATGTAGCTTAGGGAATTACTGAGGATGCTATGTAGCAAATTAAGGGCTACTTTGTAGAAATACTACCATCTCTTTCTCCCCATCACATTGGGAAGGTTGGGCCATAAGTTCATATGACTTCCTTCTGATGTATTCATATAAAATAATAGATAGATAACTTTTCATATTGAAACCATGTAACCTACATGACAGGAATAGAAAAAAATTACCCACCTCATAATTCTACTACATTCTTAGTGGGTTGTGGGAATTCCATATCAAAATTATTGTGAGCCATTTGTAACTGAACCCCCTACCCCCAAAAATATCTTGGTGATTTTTAATAGAGAGACATCCATATTCTAAGTTTTTAGTGATTAACCATATGTTATTGCACCCCGATATTCCATGTAGGTTACGAAAAAATCAACCTTATAGCTTGTCCATGAATTTTAGTTTAGGTGACATTAATGTCTCTTTCTAATCATTGCAATACTAATTTTATCTATTAAATAGTTTGGATGAGCCCAAATCAAGTTTCTTATGAGGTTCTGATACTTACAAGATATATGGGTTTAGGCTTAGGGTTTTAGCATGGTAAAATGATTTGTTATCGACATATATGGCCTAATTATTTCTTATTGTTGGAATATATTAATGTGTCCATCATGGAATAAAATCGGATTATTTTTTTTTCTTTATTCAAATTGTACATGATGCAGAAATGGAATTTCTCGGTATGTCTCAAGTTGTTGCTCCTAGATTTTCCTCAAGAATTGAAAGGTAGAACTCTTGGAAGAATTTTATAAGCAAGAATTCAGCAAGAGGAGGGTATTCCATCATCAAAATCTCCTATCATGTCACTAGAATTATCCTTTTCAATAAATATGGGTTGTTTAATAAGGCCATTTTCTCCATAATCATGACTATAAGAATGTGAAGACCCATTTTAGCACTTTGATAGATGACTTTGAATATATAGGAGTTTGCTTTTGTTGTGGAATTTTTCTCATAGGAGTTCTTCTATTTCGGTTCCTTGTCAACTACTTCAATCCATGAAACTAAATGTGTTGAGTCTTCTGCATACTCATATCAAATATTTCAAGTTATACGTAACTTAGTAATAAATGCTTTCATATTTATATCCATCTAATATTTATAATTCAAAATGAAAGTGGAGCTATGATTCCAGATTCTAAATCCAATAATTATTATGATTGTAGCTATCCCTCATGTGAATCAATAGTTGTTTGTAAAATTAACTGAAGTGGAAGTCATATTATTTCCATAATAGTTCTTCATGTTTTGGGATTAGTTTCATCGATTGCATTTAAAAAAAAAAACAATGGGATTTGTGACTTCATATGTAGATCTTTAGCATATTCCACTCTTTATGAAAAAAAAAAATCAAACATATTACGCTTTAATCAAGTTTGATTGGGATATGAACTTAGTACAATGGTGTAATACCCCTTTGTTTTTATGTTAATGTCTTGCTATATTTAGATTGAATTATTTTTATACTTGATGTTAGGAAATCCATGTTTTATTTTTTTTGTTTTTTAAGCTAAGTAGGTCTTGTATTTTTCATTAAATTTCAAAAAGGGAAGATTACATAATATAATCACTTTAGAGGCCTCAACCTACCCTGGCGAGAAACCAGGTATGATGGCCATTGGAAGGCATTGTAATCCATCTAAAACTGGAATAACTTCAGTCTATCATACTCATATTTTAATGTTGAATTGTCTATAACTTTGACATAGTTCAACAAATTGGGCATAAACATACTACCTTCTACATACTTCAACACACTGGACATAAACATATATAAACAAAGACATGGGAAAAAACTAGTGGGACTATAAACATCTCAGCCCTTTAAGGACTCGATGGGCACTGAGTCTTTAGCACTAGAGTCAGGAATATTTGTTTGTTGAGGACGCTTCAGGATCTTTTCAATTCTGCCCAAACAGACGTTATGTTGTTGAACTTGGAACTGCATTAACTGGAAATATTTCTGGATCTCCTGTATTGTCGAATCAATTTCCATAAACTCTCTGGTGTGCATGATGGATTTTGCCACTAGATGCTTCATTCTCTAGTATAGTTGCAAAGTTTGTTGATATTGAGATACCCTTACTCTGGTGTTGCCCGAGTCAGCCACAATCATTTCACCTTCCAGAATTACCTCTTCCTTCACAGATTGGCACGTGAGGGCTTCCTCCCATTTCACGATAATATTTCTTACCTGGATTGAAATTTCTTGAATATAAGTGAGAGTTGCATCCATGATATGATCGGCCTATGGTTTTTGGCCAGACCTTCTTGGTCCCTGAGTGGATGATTCCCCTCTTTCCCTTTGTGCCCCTCGTTTCTAGGTCTGTATTCTGTTTGTTGCCCCCGTTTATTCTTTTACTGACTTTTCCTAGGTCATTGGACTCTGTTATAGGTCAATTTGGGCACCATTCCCACTGACCTGGTTAAATTGGACATCCTCCCCAGAACCAATGAATAAGTTCTATCATCCCGTATCATTTCAGTTGCTACATGCACTAAGACAAAGAACAAGAACAAATCATCCATGAATTCCATCGCAAGGTTTCCAAGATCTAAAGTACATGTAATTATATCACCTATGAGTTCACCAACGCAGTCTCTTAAGGGATTAACTGCTTTTCATATGCAGTTACCTCCATTCAAGGGTGCTCTATAAATCACTTCCTGGCATTCAAGGGTGCAATGGCCAATTGGGAGCGAAATTCTCATTGTTATGGAATCTCCACATGGCCAGTGCCTTCTAGAAGAGTCCATATGTGTAAAACTTCGAATCCATGTGTCCATTTGACACCACTAAGCTTGGGAACATGTCTTTCCTATTATTAGAAAGTCATTGATTGTGAAACTACCTTCAGCTCATCTATAAATTGAGTACAAATCCTAGTGCTTGAGAAGGAAGAAATTTGGTAGAGAAATGTTGTTGGATTCTCAATTGAGTGTTTGATTTGAGTGATATGTTGTTGGAGAGATGTTCATTGTGATGAGGTTGGGATGATGCTGGAGTTGGTGACATCAAATCAATCGTTGCTTGTAACCTCCCCCTTCTATCCATTAATAAATATTGTTGTTCATTTTCCCACATATGTATCTGTATAAGCTTTTATCTTTCATATTATGGATTCTTAGCTGATTTATATGTTTCATGTTTCATTGATTTAACTGATTAAGATAAATAGCCATCTGTATATTGCAATCTCTTTGTTGTTTAGTGTTCATACTTACAGGAATTAATCCAGCGATCAAAGTTGGATTGGAAGCTACAACAAGAGTGACAGAAGGAGAATAGGAAACGCTTGGACTCAAAGTAGGTTTCTCCATCTTTATGTGTGTCTATTTACTTTTAGGAAAAGTGTCTGCAAAGTCTTTGACATGTTGTTCTAAATTCATAGCACCACATTTAAGGAATGTGTTTTATCCGTAATTCATAATTCTGCATAACAAAATGGTGACTCCGCTAGGGAGCTCACCATTCATCCTTGGTGTGTTTGCCTCTGTTTATCGACCTAATAGCATCTACTCTCAATTATTAGCCTTTTGAAACAAATAATTGCATTAGAAGTGTGTCGGTACCTTGATTTTTTTGTTCTCTGCTGCGCGCAACGCACTATTAGTCAAGACACAGTGCTTTGCATAGCATTGTCTCCCACTCAGGGGTGTGTTGGAAATACTAAGAGGGGGGGTGAATCAGTATTTCTTTCAATTAGAGAATTAGTTAATCTTTAATTATTATCAGTGTTTGTACAATGATAGCAGCAAACAACAGGAACATAAATGCACACAATTTTTAAGGTGGAAACCCACTCCAGGACAAAAACCACCTAATGCTTTTCTAATAATTCTTTTCAACTCCAATTGAAAATAAAGCTCCAACTTCCTAGAATCTAGAAAATCATTCTTCTCCAGCTCCCACTGGATGGACGCTCCAACGCCCGAGATTCTTCAGTAGTTAATTGAATGGATTCCCCAACACCTAATGAGCTACAACTCACCCTAGCACCACCCTACCACCCTATAGAATAATAAAAATGAATGGACTCCCATACCAGGGAAAATGGTCCAATTTACAATGATATAGAACGATGTAGAAGAAGAAGATATACTAGACCATAACCCCAACTTTGACACAAACACCTAATGATGATCCTAGACCTCCCAACACTGCCTCTTCAACCCTTGGCAGATAGATACTAGTACAATTTGTACAATAATGTATTTACAATGACTAGGTACAATGATACCTTTACAATGATTGTATGCAGTGTTGCCCACTTGAAGAATTCATATGATGAACTTCTTGCAGTTGTTATGCACCTTGGATGTTGCTCTTATCATGGTACCCTCTGCTGCACCTTGCTTTTATTTTCTGCCGTAGAAATTATGGTCCTTTGCAACCCTTGACAACACATGATCTAGATTTTTTTTTCCTTCTAGGAGCTCGATATTTAATCTAGTGTATCTCTGTTATTTCATATCTTCAATATCTGATTTTTGGTCCTATAGTAGTCCTCTGAGTCGTCTTTCCAATGCCACAGGTCTGACCCAATTTGGATTCTTCAAGAGAGAGTTATACACAATTTCTCACACTTCCCTAATTATGGACTGTTTCAGCAGAGCGCACTTGTATGGCATGCCACGTGTCATTGTTTCTTCATTTGCCTCTGAAATTGATAGACCAAAAACTAAATATTGTGCACTATCTACCATTGTTTATAGATTCCAATCCGATACTCAGAGAGAGAGTTATGACGATTTTACCAAGGTCACTTATTTGAGATGAATTTCAGGAGCCTGCAAAAACCCTTACTTCCACAGATCATATCTCAAAAAATATTGCGCAAATTGATCTGAAATTTTTACTGCAACTTCCTCAGATTTAAATTTTAGCTTTGCCTAATGAAAATTTCAGCTTCTGAGCCTTCATAGAAAAAAAGTTAGAGTAAAAATTCCATGATGACTCAAGGTTTCGATGGCCGAATCCCCCGCTCTAAGGAGGAAATGAAGATCACAATATATATGAATGCTTAAGTTGAGAGGGGCTTCAAAAAGTGAAAGTGGGAGGGATTTTAGGAGCATAAAAAATATTAATTATGACTTTTCAATGACCCATGCCCCAACCCCATGGGGTTTTAGCCCACTAATTGGGGGTACAAACTTCAAACATGAGTATCTCTCAAACGGTGAAGAATTACATGGGATGCCATATATCAACGGAAACATCTCGACAAGTAGAAACCATAAAAATAATTATTGACCTAGAATGTATTAATTTGGTAGGTCAAAATACCCATGCAATATTGGGTTATCCCCTGGTGCTACTTGGGTTGACATCAATGACAATTGCTGATCAACAATCTCCCCCTTTGGCATTGATGGAAACACAAGTACTCCTCCTGCGATCATGACACCTCTTCCTACAACATTCTCTCCCCCTTTGACATCAATGGCAAAGGGTAACTCCCCCTGAAATACAACCATCCTGCGGACATGTACACACTTCCACTCCCGCTAACACACAATCGTCCTGCAAACCTGTACACACTTCCACTCCCGCTTTATATTCTTGAAAAGGGAAAATCTAATGATAACTTCAGAGAATCCAAAGCTTTTGACAAAGATATTCTAATGCTTCACGAGGTAAAGGTTTAGTTGAGATATCATCAATTTTTTCTTTTATACAAACATACTCAAGTTTGATATTCTTTTCAGCGACTTGTTCTCTAAAAAAATAATATTTGATCGGAATGTGTTTTGTTTTTGAATGCATGACAAGATTCTTGGAGATGCTTATGGCACTAGTGTTGTCACAGAATATGGGAATAGGCTCACTGAATTGTACTTGAAGATCTTGCAAAGTTTTTTTCATCCAAAGAACTTGAGTACTACATGATGTTGCTGCAATGTATTCTGCTTCCGCTGTAGATAATGAGATTGAAGTTTTATTTTTGCTAAACCATGATACGAGACAACCACCTAGATAGAATGTTGCTCCACTAGTACTCTTACGATCATCAATGCTTCCTGCCCAATCTGAATCTGTAAAGGCTTGAATAATGAGATTTTTACCCTTGGGATACCACAAGCCATATTCTTCTGTGCCCTTTAGATATCGAAGAATTATTTTGATGGCAATAATATGTGATTCTTTTTTTGTTGCTTGGAATCTTGCTACTTGTCCAATTGCTTGCATAACATCTGGCCGAGTGGCTGTTACATATGGAAGACTACCAATCATAGATCTGTACAACTTCTGATCCACATCCTTAGATGAGTCAGTTTCATGTCAATTTGTAACCCGTTACTCATTGGCAAGGGACGGGTTTTACCCTTCCATTTTTGGAATTTCTGGAGCATTTCCTTGATGTACTTGGATTGACATACAAATATTCCTTTTCTCTTGGCTGGCAGATATTTGAAGCCCTAAGAAGTATGTCACTCACCAAGTAAATACATCTCAAACTCACTTTGCATCTTTGTAGAAAATTTCTACTTAGTCGATCATCATTGCTACCAAATATTATATCATCCACATATACTCAACAATTGTTAAATTATCTTTTTCTATTTGTACATAAAGATTGCTATCAACAGCATTCCTTCTTGAACCCTCAAGGACGTAGATATCCATCAAGATCAAAAGCATACCATGCCTGAGCCTCGCTGAGACCATATATAGAGCCTTCTTTAACCTCGGCGTACATAGTCTTCGTACCATAGTAGAAACCTTCGGTGTGGTTCAATGTAAACTTCTTCTTCTAATTCTCCATTCAGCAATGCTGACTTAACATCCATTTGGTAGAATTTGATTTTTCTTGAACATGCATAGGCAAGAAACATTCAGATGGCTTCCATTCTGGCAACTGGTGCAAATCTGTTTTGTCGAAATCAATTCCTTCCACTTGTGCATAGCCTTTGCAAACCAATCTTGCTTTGTTTTTGGTAACATGTCCATATTCATTCAATTTGTTCCTGAACGCCCATTTATTCCCACTGATATTTTTATCTTTTAGTCATGGAACTAATTCCCAAGTGTTATTCTTCTCGGTTTGATCCAATTCTTCATTCATAGCTGCTACCCAATGTTCATTCTAGCTGGCTTCCTCAAAACTACTAGGCTCAAAGGTTGCTATAAAAGCAATGTGAGCTTGTTGTGATGAACAAAGTTGTTGACCTTCATTTATGTCACCAATTATTTGATTTGATGGATGGTTATTTTGAATCCATTCTTTTGTTCTATTTGGAGGAGGTTCTTGTTTTTATTCCGGTATATCTTGATGATCATTATTTACTTCTTCCTGGTTGATAGTTACTTCTTGTTATAGAATTTTCTCTATCTCTTTTTCAGCCTTTGTCTCAAGTTTCAAAGAATTTAGATCCTCATCATTATTTGTTAGAACATCTTCAACAAATGTAACATTTATGCTCTCCACTATCTGTTTTTGTCTTAGATTATAGCATTTGTAGGCCTTTCTTTTGTGTGAGTAACCAACAAAGATACCTTCGTCAACATGTGATTCAAACTTGCCCAACTTTTGATCTTCTCTTTTGATATAACATTTGCTTCTGAAGAATCTAAAATATTTTACATTAGTCGGTTTTCCTTTCCATAATTCATATGGGATCTTGTTGCAATTATTTCTAAGAAGACTTCGGTTGATAATGAAGACTGTCATGTCAATTGCTTGAACCCAAATTTTTTCATCCAATTTTCAGTCCTTCAACGTTGTTCTACCCATTTCCTATACGGTTCTGTTCTTTCTTTCAACAACTCCATTTTGCTGAGGTGTTCGTGTTGTTGAAAATTGCATTTTTATTCCAATTTCGTCACAGTATTGCTGAAATAATTTTGAAGTGAATTTTCCACCATTATCTGATCTTAAACACTTTATTTTCAAATCAGTTTCATTTTCAACCAAATCCTTGTAGATCTTAAAGAACTCAAATTCTTCATATTTTTTCTTTAGAAAACTGACAGCTATCATCCTGGTATAATCATCTATCATTAACATGAAATATAATTCTCCATCTAAGCCTTTTGTTCTCACAGGACCACATAGATCAGTATGTATCAATTCCAATGGATGTGATGCAAAGTGTTCTTTTGTTTTAAATTGGACTTTTGTCTACTTGCCATGTCGACATGCCTCACATAGTGTGTTGGAAGGTTTTGAGATTTTCGGCATTTCTCGTACTACTTCCTTTTTGCTTATCCTGAAAAGATTGTCAAAGTTTATGTGACCTATCTGCTTGTGCCATAACCAATCCTTCATACTTAGCTACTTTAGCTAGACATGCTTTAGTTGCTTCATCCAAAACATATATGTCGTTTGGAGTCTCGACTGTCAGAGCTAAAATTTTACCATACCGCCTTTCATTTCCACATTTTGTGGAGTTCAATAGCATCGTGTCCTGGATCACACATTTGTCCAACACCGAGTAGATTGTGATTCATGTTTTCAGCCAATAGAACATTCTTGGCTATAGTATCTTTACTTCCGAGAGTGACGGTACTTGATCCTATAACATTTGAAGATCCATAATTTCTAAAGGATACGGTTCCATCCTTCTTCTCCTTTAGAGATACGAATTTCCTTCTATCTCCAGTCATATGCATTGAGCAACCGTTGTCAACATACCACACATCTTTATTATTTTGAGCCTTGAGAGTGAGAACACAATTATCAGTCTTCTTCTTCTTCCATGTTCATTCATTCTGTGGCTTCAAAGATTCTTCTTGAGGATTTTCAAGTCTGTAGTCTCTGACTATGTGTCCAAATTTTTGCATTTGTAACATTCCATATTATTTCTTAAATGTTAAAATCTATTGATGTTTTGTTGAGCCCTGGGAGATTCATATTTGAAGGATCTCCTGGAGTTGTATTGGCTCCTAGGGTACGTGCAACATTCTACAGCTTTATGACCAAATTTTCCACATGAATAACAATAGCCATGAAAAATATGTTGGTACTTGGAAGGAAATCTTCATCGAGGAATCGTCTTCCAAGGATGTTCTTGCGAATCTTGTCCAATGAAGTCTACATGTATGTCAGATCTCATAGGTTCATTGTATTTTGTTGTAGAAGTTCCTACTTCTTCTTTGTAACCGAGGCCAGTTTTTTCGTTGTAAGATCGTTGATTGTTGATGAGTTCTTCAAATTCCCTTGAGTTGTTGGCTAGCCTGGACAGTTTTCCCTTTCTTCTACTTACGCAATGAGACTACTTGGCTTTCTTCTAATGCTTTGCTTTCTTGGTTGCTTCTTCCAACTTCTTTGAAGTGCATTCTTCAATACATTTGTTCTTCAACCTCAATTTCAGACCTTGAACTTGTTCAAGAGTGTTGGAACGGATCTTCTCAACATTGAGCTCTTTTATAAGCTTGCTTGGCCATAAACAATACTTTCTCATTGGCTTCTTCTTTGCTGTCACTTTCTTCATCGGATGATGAGCTATATTCTTTAGAGAGAAAGTTCCTTTTGGATCCTTTCTTTTTGCCTTGCTTGTTGAATTTCTTAAAGTCTTTCTTTCCTTTTGAGTTGCCATCACTTTTGTTCGTACATTTTGCTACGAAATGCCCAACCTTACCACAACCGAAACATATCAATGGAAGTTTACCTTTGAATTTTCCCTTACCAGGTTTTAGTTTTCTCATAAAGTAAGAATATTCTTCATCTGAAAGAAGTTCTCCATCATCTCCCTTTTCTTCACACTTGCAGGTGCGTGTCATTTCAATTGAAGGTTGTTTATCCTTATTGGTTTGCTTAGATGCAACAAACGCAGTTTCTCGATTTGAAGTACCCTTTTCTTCATCAAGTCTCATTTCATTATGCTATGAGAACTCCATGTAATTCTTCCTTGCTGAGTTTGTCCAGATTTGCACTATATTCTAAGACTGATACCTTTGGGTTGAATCTCCCTGGTAATGTTCTAAGAATATTCTGTATAATAGTCTTCTCATCAACTGGCTCTCCCAATCCTTCCAGAGTATTGGTTATTTCATCAACGTATTGAAAGTATGCAGCAATGTTGCAATATTCTTTCATTCGGAGTTGCTCAAATTTTTCTCTATAGATTTGAAGCTTCGCTTTGACATTTGAGTCACCTGCATATATATTCTCAAGCTTGTCCCATACATTTTTTGTGGTTTTACAACCCAACACCTTATGATAAGCAGATTCAATAAGTCCACTAATAATAATATTCTTTGATTTTGTATCATTTACCAAATTCTTCTTACCTTGCTCATCTGCGGTTGATGTAAATCCATTTTGAACAGTGTCCCATACTCCGTAAACTTGTGCCAAGAGATACACCTCCATTCTTCCTTTCCAAAATGCATAATTATTTTCATTGAATAGAGGTACACCATTCTCGGTATGCTCCATGACTTGTGATTTGCAATCGCTATCAAGGAACTGAGTGAGAACCAATTGTTGAGCCACCGAGAGAGGGGGGTGAATCAATATTTCTTTCAATTAGAGCATTAGTTAATATTCAATTATTATCAGTGTTTGTACAATGATAGCAGTAAAAAAAATGAACATAAATGCACATAGTTTTTAAGGTGGAAACCCACTCAGGGACAAAAACCACCTAATGCTTTTCTAATAATTCTTTCATATTCAACTCCAATTGAAAATAAAGCTCCAACTTCCTAGAATCTCGAAAAGCATTCTTCTCTAGCTCCCACTGGATGGATTCTCCAATGCTCGAGATTCTTCAGTAGTCAAATTAATGGATGCCCCAACACCCAATGAGCTACAACTCACCCTACCACCACCCTACCACCCTATAGAAGAATAAAATAAGAATGGACTCTCGTACTGGGGAAAATATTCCACTTTATAATGATATAGAATGATGTAGAAGAAGAAGATATACTAGAACATAACCCCAACTTTGACACAAACACCTAATGATGATCCTAGACCTCCCAACGCTGCCTCTTCAACCCTTGGCAGATAGATACTAGTACAATTCGTACAATAATGTATTTACAATGACTAGGTACAATGATACCTTTACAATGATTGTATGCAGTGCTGCCCACTTGAAGACTTCATATAATGAAATTCTTGTTGCTGTTATGCACCTTGGATGCTGCTCTTGTCATACTACCCTCTGTTGCACCTTGCTTTGCTTTTCTGCCATAGAAATTCTGGTCCTTTGCAACCCTTGACAACACATGATCTAGTTGTTTTTTTTTTCCTTCTAAGAGCTCGATATTGAATCTGGTGTATCTCTGTTATTTCAAATCTTCAATATCTTATTTTATGTCTTGTAGTATTCCTCTAAGTCATCTTTCCAATGACACAGGTCTGACCCAATTTGGATTCTTCAAGAGAGATTTATACCCAATTTCTCACACTGCCCTAATTATGGACTATTTCAACAGAGCGCACTTGTACGGCATGCCACGTGTCACTACTTCTTCATTTGCCTCTGAAATTGATAGAGCGAAAACTAAAGACTGTGAAATATCTACCAATTTTTATGGAATTCCAATCCGATACTCAGAGAGAGAGTTATGACAATTTTACCAATGTCACTTCTTTGAGATGAATTTCAGGAGCCTGCAAAAACCCTTACGTCCATAGATCATATCTCAAAAAATATTGCGCAACTTGATCTGAAATTTATACTGAAGCTTCCTCAGGATTTTAGCTTCGCCTCATAAAAATTTCAGCTTCTGAGCCTTCATAGAAAAAAAGTTAGAGCGAAAATTACATGATGACTTGTTTCAGATGGCCGAATCCCTTGCCTAAGGAGGAAATGAAGATCACAATATACATGAATGCTTAAGTTGAGAGGGGCTTCAACAAGTGAACATGGGAGGGATCTTAGGAGCTTAAAAATATTAATTATGACTTTTCAATGACCCATGCCCCAACCACATGGGGTTTTAGCCCACTAACTGGGGTACAAACTTCAAACATGAATATCTCTCAAACCATGAAGAATTACATGGTGTTCCATATATCAACGGAAACATCTCGACAAGTAGAAACCATAAAAATCATTATTGACCCAAAATATATTAATTTGGTAGGTCAAAATTCCCATGAAATATTGGGTTAGCCCCTGGTGCTGCTTGGGTTGACATCAATGACAACCGCTGATCAACAAGGTGCTTTGCAACACACTGTCTCCCCTTAGAGACTACGTTGCCCTCTAAGACAACCAAATTCCCTTTGAATTTGTCATTTCCATCACATTAAGACTTTTGTTTATTTTGTTTTCAATTTTCTGATGCCTCATAGAGACCAATGACTTTACCTGAATCTTCCTCCTTTGAAAAGTAAGTTTGTTCAATGTCTCTTTAAGTGTTTTTCTTTATCATTGGCAAATCAAATTCAAAGTATTTTTATTTTTGCATTAGATCCATTTTTTTCATAACGGAAATTGTCATTAAATTCTTCATTTCTTGTAGGAAAAATTGTAGTTCCATTCTTCATTTTTCCTAAAAGAGAAATCGTTGTTAAATTCATCGTTTCTCAAAGAAGAAAGCATTTGTTTTTTGTTGATTTGATGCATATAGTTTCCTTTTTGCATTCACATTAAGGGGACTGAAAATAAAAACCTGCATTTGCATATAGTGGATTGTGTGTTTTGCATAGGAACAAATTAGGAAAGCTTCATATTAGTTTGTGCTCTTTATTGTTTTCTCTCAAAATTGATTGCTCTTTCCCTTTAATAGCTAGGATTTTCATTGAAAAAGCTAAAATTTAAAAGTTTGCTTATCATTTTAGTTTTCATTTTAGGAATTTCCATCACATCATCGCGGTGAACCTTGAAAGGCAAATTGATAAACAAGATCAACTTAAAATTTACATCAATTTACCTAAAAAAGATTGGAACCATAATGATAACATTTAGAAGGTCTAGGCTAGAGACGTGTTCCAGCGTCGTAAGACATAGCAGCTATTGTTAATTGTCTGCGATACATTCCGAGTGTGATACCTCACTCCACGTACGTAAGTATATCGTAGCTCATCCACGTACCTTCGGGTATATCAAGCGGCGTTATAGTACGAAAAGTAAAAAGGGGTGCTCTCACTCTGCAGTTTCGCATTAGAAAATGCTAATATGGACTTGGGCCTCCACGTACCTTTGGGTATATTTGGGAGGAAAAATTTAGGTTGTTATCCATCCATAGTGAACTGAGTCGATCACCTTGTAAATTGTGATACATCGAACACAGCATTCAGGGAGATTACCTTCCCGTACTTCTTGGTTCGCTAGGAGGTATTCTGCAATTCACAGTTTCTTGGTAAACCTTTTGCCTGGAACTACCCTTTTATTTTATTTTTAATTTTTGGTCATAAAATAAATCATTCATCATGGAAGAACAAAATCCTTTTCCTTGTCGTTCTTGTAGACTTGCATTGAAACTGTTATCACAAAATTTCACTTGATTGGCTGTTGATCAGACAACTCTATGTAACTGTTTCAAACCAGCTTTTGACTAAAGCTTAGCCTCTTAAGTCTGAGAGGGATCTCTCAAAGGGGTTTATGATATTTGATTATGATAGTACTAGATGGCTAACTCTATTTGAAAAGTAACTTGCTTTTTATGTATGTAGGTTGAAAAGAATGTAGGCTTGCTACTATTGAGCTTATGGAGTCAACAATCAATAGTTTCAGTGGCAAGGTTTCTTGGCATGGAAGCTGAGGCAAATAGGGGTCTTTAACAAAGGCAATTCACTCATAAAACATAGGAAACACAGTCATTTCATTACAAAATGAAGTCAGAGCATAGAGTTATGAATTCTGAGTAATAGTAATGAAATATACTGCAAGTGGTAAAACATAATATATAGATCAATAAGACATTAAAAACCCCATGAGAATCTCAAGTATGTCAGGAAGAAAATCCTCGGTATTACTAATATGAGTCAAAATACATGAAGCAGCAGTTTTGTGCAAAAAATCTCCAACCCTTTACTACTTCAATGATTTGCCTTTAAAAAAGACATTCTTACAGCAAGGATGATATGCCAGATGGCTAGATTCATCGAACTCATCCTATGACACATCATATAACAAAAAAACATGTCTTTTAACAAGAAACTGACAGCTACACCTTAAATAAGACATCTCCTACTAGGAGTCTAACTCCTATTTATTACATATTCTACCTTATGTTTGTGAAATAGTTACATGTCAGTTACAAATAAGCATCACATGCTTGAAAAGGCTATGACATAGTTCATCACCAATTTACATATTAAAAACTCTCCTAGACATGTGGAAAAAAACCCTATTTTTCAGGAATGTAAGACCCTTATCTTCAACGAGAGCTTTCGCTGATCAGTTGTCTCCACAACACTTTCTTCAAGTCATAAATGTTTGATGTTGAGGTCCCTTGACCTATTGGAGGAGTCTAGCTATCCAAAACTACCATTAGGATGCTTCAAAAACTTCAAAAGTAGCTCGCTACGAAAACAGGACAGTTTCATAGCGAGCTTTCGTAGCGTTGAAAAAGAAGCTTTTGCGCCCAAAAATTTTGCTTGTTTGTTGTTCCATGGTGTCAACCAAGACATGACACATCACCACCATTAAAATACCTCCTTAAAAACTATAAAAAGTGATTTTGGAAGAAAATAGGCTGCTAAAAAAAATTTCGTAGCGTTTTCCTGGCTTTAAGCCTAGGAAACGCTACGAAATTGTGAAAAAGTGAAGTTTCCAGATTTCAAATTTTTCTCCAAAAAGTGACCTCCAGCTATAAAAACTTGATCTTTAGTATTCCATGAACCTTCTCAAACACATTTAATCTCAACTTAAGACCCCTATGGTGTTTCCTCTTCATTAATGATCAGTTGAGCTATGGGCTCCTCAACCACAGTCATCTTTAAGCCTTTTTTCTCCAACTCTTCATGAATCAGTTCTAGTTGTTCTTGAAGGTTTTTGAATTGGTCCTTCAATTTCCTATTCTTAGATTGCAAGTGCAGGTTTATTTTTCTAATATGCTTCACCTCTCTTCTCATTGGCTGAGTCCATTTGATCAATTGTTCTGTGTTGTCCAAGTTATTTGACACACTTATGACCTACTCTTCCCAAATTTCTTTCGTTTTCTCAAATTGTACCTTCTGAACCTTGTGTTTCCTTGCCTCTTTCTTCAAGACTGATATTTCATCATTTTTCAGCTTCAACTGCTCCTTAAGGACTTCAATTTTTTTTTTTTCTATGATTTTCTCTTTACCCTTACTTTGCTTAGTGACTAATTCTTCTTTTTCATGTGAGGAAAGGTCTATTATGCTTGGTGGTGGCTGAACTGTTTCAGTGACCTTCTGAGCCTCTTTGCTACTTTCTAAGACCTTTTTGGCATGTCTTGTCATTGGTTTTCTAGCTTGAAACATGAATCCTGCATCTTCACCTACAAATTCTAACTTCTTAGTTGTTTTGACTTTCTTGAGCTTCCTTCCTCCCTCATCTATGTCTTCAGCTTGGACTATGGGAGTCTCTTCAATATCAATAGCATGAAAAATGTCATCTAAGTTACCCTTAGCCAATGTTTGGATCCTTGTAACCCTTTTGCTACCATGTTTTCTCACAGTTGGCTTTTGTTTTGTAGGTGAAGCTTTGGGTGTATTAGCCTTCTGCAAAGGCTCTGTCTCCATGATCACTGGCTCAACTTGCTCTGCCACTAAAGGTGATGGGATATCTCTAGGTTTGGGAGTTATTTTAGGAGTAATAACATCTACTTCAAAACCACTGATGAACAGAAAAATGACCAATCTCTACCTAATATTTTTAACTCCTCTAACACTAGCAACTTGATCAAACCATGACGAAAAAAAGAGGTTTCATTTCCTTAGATTTAGCTTGAACTTTGTATGACATTTTAGCTAAGCTTATGTACAAGTAAAAAGGAAAATCAAGAGATCGCTTACCCAAAAAATGCAACATAAGTGTAAGGTGGTAGGAATAGACCATGTGGTATCTCCCTTCACAAGTGAACTACTTCTGAATAATTATCAACAGCTTGGAGAAGTTATCTTTCATGTAGCTCCTTGGGATGGAATTTGTGAGATCAATCTCACTATGCTCTGGCTTGATAAATTATTTACAGTCCTGCATGGTGAACTTGAAGCCTTTGAAGCATTGTTCTCCTCCTCTAGGGATTCCTATTGCTGCTGCAATGGTATCTGGTGTTACAATGAGGTTCAACATTCCCACCTTTGAAGTTGTCCCATTGAAATTGATAGCAAAATCCTTAGAAAATTGCACATGGCACCCTTGCAATCTTTGGAAAAACTACAAACACCCTCTTCTTTTGAAAACTTCTAAAGGAGTTGGATCTTCATTAATAAAATTCATGTCTGATGGTTCATATCTGAGGCAATGGCTACCTTTGTTGGTCTTCCTCTTTGCAGCCATGGTGATTTTATACCTTCTTTGCCTCACTTGATTAGTGACACCTGCAACTTTTGAAAATTCCAGCAACCAGCTTGGCTTGGTGAAACAGCTCTCGAGAGCTCAATAGCATGCAAAGATGAAGCGGAGAATGACAAAGAATCAATTGGGGAATGTTTTAAAGTTTCGATGACAACTCATGGCTTAATCGTGACTCGTGCATGCTAAAAACAGTAATAAGGACCTCAACCATGACCTTTGTACCTTTATTTAACCCTAACTGACTCGAATGACATCCACCCTAACACTTCTAATCATGGACTAACACCTTGCACCAAATTTGAAAAGAAAGAGAGAAAAACCCTTTTCGTAGCGTAGTTAGTTCATTTCTTGGCAGTTTCGCTACAAAACTGTTAGCAGTTTCGTAGCGAAAACTGCCTTTTTACAGTGTAAATCACTACAAAAATAAGAAAAAATGGCTAAAGTGACCCTTTTGAATTCAAAGCTTGTGAAATGAAAAATTTCAATAAATCATGACTGATGGGACATGATATGACTTGAATGAAGGTGGGTTTGGACCTGAGGATAGGTTAATATGAAAAAATTTAAAATTTTTCTATACCGACTTGTGACAAATGAACTTTATGACCATACCTTTGACAACTGAAATCTAAGACCATGAAAAATAATGTTACACCTTTTATGAGTGATAACAAAAACCACCTTTACCACCGGAAGTTACTTCTGGGTGGCGAAGGCAATATCGCTCTACCAAAACCAGTATTATCAGTACCTCTGGTGAAGCATCATCTTCCCATATACCAGAGTCGGCACAAGTTATTTCTACAAATCTTGGTTCATTTACTGTTGTCGAGACGGAGTCCTCACAGTTACCCATGGTCACGATCCATCCAATCAGTGAGACTATACCTCTTGAACCCGACGTTGTTCAACTGGAAGTTGATCCAGATCCTGTCTCTTCTTTTCCAGAACATCTACATCCCGAAGTCGAACGACCTGATGTTGTTCCTGTATCGGTCGCCCCACAATCTATTGTAACAATTGAGTCTCCCATATTGCTCAGTAAACCTCCTGAAATATACTTTGGGCCTGACGGAAAAATCTTTCCACCTAGTTTAATTTCAATTTAATAAATCCCACAAGACAAAACACCTTTAACTCCAACCCATTTTGGGTAGGATCTTTACCTGTATGAGTATTTTCCTCAATCACAACCCTCTGTTTTTGTTGATCCTGTTACTATTAAAATTCCTGTCGATTCAAAAGGGTATACATTTAGTCAAGTAACCATGCCTGAACCAACATCTTCGTTTGGACCATCAAATCCTATAGTGACAGAACCTACTCTTGCTACTCCGTCAATGTTCAAAACTTCACCAGAGTCATATTTACATGGTGGCCCTATGGTCCCATCAGGTTATAAATCTTTATCTGGAATTTTCTCTGGTGCACCTTCAAACCCATGGACTTCACCAATGTCATCATCTGGTATTCTAACTGGTAAACCTATTGTGAGAACTGAATGGCTTGATCCTTTATATCCATCATCAAGGAAATATTAAGCTGTTCCATCTGGGAATATTACTTCTAGTTCAATTTCAACTGGAATCCCTGCCTTTGGAGAACAATATTTTCCCTCTTATTCCCCTCCTTATGTACGGGGGAAACCTATGGTTTCCCACTTTGACAGTACTCCGTCGTTTTTTGGTCAACCTAATGTCGAAATGAATGTTTGTCAATGGCAACCCACTCTTCCTATCCAACCACAAACGGTTGTACACTTGTATCAACCGGTTAAACCTGTCATACCCACATCAATTCCACTTGTTAATACATCTTTACCCCTGCTACAAGTACAAGTTGTTGTTCCTCAACTGTTTCAGGCAGGTTCTTCATGCCAATACTCTCAAGTTTTGGACCCTCAGACTCCAACTCCTTCGACTGGTTTCCAACAACCACCTGTACCAGGAATCATTTGCTCACAAGCTGAATTACCATATTATGGGATGCCATAATCATAGCCAGGTTATACTTATCCACAACCGAATCCAATTTATCCTAATTTGGGTTATAACATTGGTGGACAGACCCCCTGGCAGCCATAGGCGAAAATGCCACAACCTTCATTTCAACAAGTATCATACCCAGGTTTTGGTCAGCAGCATCCTCAAGTGTTTGCTTATCAAAACAACCCCTATCTGGGTTACTAGCAACAGATTCCTTATGTTGGTGCTCAAATGCCTGTTGCTCAAGCAATTCCATCATACCCTAGTTATTCTCAACTTGACCTTAATCGACTATTGCCCTTTGTTGCAACTTTAGAATTACCAGATTTAAACTGACTCACCAATTATCTAATCAATTATGCTCCTTGGTGGCTAGTAATATCTCATAAATTACCCTCGGATATTCCTAAGTTCAATGGAAACCCTGGGGAAGACCCGTCGACTCATGTTATGACTTATCATTTATGGTTTTCATCAAAATACCTAAATGATGACTCTGTTTGACTACGTCTTTTCCAGCATACGCTCACTGGTCCGGCTGCAAAATGGTACATTGAATTACCTAGAGATTATTTTGATAATTTTACTTCTCTATCTACTGTATTTTTTACTCATTTCTAGTTACCAATACAATATGAAACTGGAATGGAACTCTTGAATAATTTTAAACAGACTAATGCTACTCACATTTTTTATCATATTCATGAGTGGTGTTGTTGTCGTAGAATGGTTAAGACATTTGTTCCTGATCAACTCCTTGCTGAGTGGTTCATTAATTCCCTGTTACCATCTATAACTGAGGATGTGGCTAAGGGTGGCGTTTTCACTAAAGAACAATTAATTTCTTGTGCCCAATATTTAGACTTGATTTATACTCAGTTTGGCATGCTCTACGAGAAAATTCCTAACGCGTCGTGATCTAATTTTACTATTCCTCCTTCATCAAAGGACTCTCATTTCGGAGATGGTATGATCGATACTACAAGCACACATCATACTACTACATCTGATCTTGCACCTTCTTCCAAAATCAATGTCGTGTCATTTGACCAAGGAAAAAGTGACAAGCAACTCGGAAGTAAGAAAAAAGGGAAATCAAAGAAAAAACAAACTTCTAACCCGCAGGAAAGATCATCTGATCAATTGTCTGGAAATAGGAAACCTCATTATCCATGCATAATCTATAATGAGGAACACTTTGTTCGAGATTGTCCTCATTGCGCTGAAGTCTCAAAAATGGGTAAGAATTCACATGCGTTAGCTGTGTTAATAGATCCGTTTCTGAATCCGAACACAAATTTGGTTGCTACGGATCCAACTTCTAGTTCCCAAGTGCTTATGTTGTCTATTACAAAGCCATCAATAAATATTTTGGTGTCAACGTGTAATAAATATTACGGTAGTCAGGCTATTGATCAACCTACTACCTCGAACACGAATCCATCTACGGAATTTGTACCGCCACCTGCTATTCCTAAATTGACAATCAAGCCACCGAAGGGAGTCGTTCATAAATCGACATATAATCCTCGAGCAAGAGCTACTCAAAATTATAATATAGTTGAATATTTGGCTCAATCCCCTTCAGCTATGTTAGCTCTTGAGGTATTACAAAATTGTCCCTCCCAAAAACAGGCTTTATTGTTGGCTATTGGTGGAATAGATCCGACTGATTCTAATCTCGTAGTCTTTAATCATATGGGCTATGTGCCACAATTACCAGAAGAATTGGCATTATCCATACAAGTAAATGTTCTCAATCACCTTGTTCATCGTATTATAATTGATGAGGGATCATTTACGTGCATTATGTCTCTAACCTATTGGAAGTCACTTGGCTCATCGCACTTATCTCAATTATCAACGAAATTGAAGGCTTTCGACGAATGTACATATAAGCCTTGCGGTATTATTAATAACCTACATGTAGAACTAGGGGGGAAATGGCTGGGAGGATTGATGCATATATCTCCTCATTAGTTGCAACTCCATTTTCCCCTTTACTACAAAAAAGGAAAACTGTAGTTCTTTGAATGCTATATTCATATACTATGTAACTTTCTATACACTTAATAGATGGTTCGATTTTTTCTTTGGAAAAAAAAAGAACTAGGGGGAAAAACAGTGAATGTTGATGTTGAGGTCGTTGATGGACCCCTTGACTACAATATTTTACTGGGAAGGCCATGGGTATATGTTATGACTGCAATTGTTTCTACATATTTTAGAATGATTTCCCTTCCACATAAAGGTGCTATCACAGTCATCAATCAGCTATCCTTCTTTGCCTTCTCTTCGCAAGTAACTAGAAGTGTTCCATTAGTTCACGCACCCCAACTCGCACTTCATAACATTGGTGTAGGACTCTTAAAGGATTCCACTCTCATGGGAACCTTTTCATTACCGCCACCTGCGACATCGGCAGAAATTGCAACTATAGAGACCTGCTACATGATCTCTTCCACTCCATCTAGCTTAAGAAAAAGTACGGGTGATTCTGAAATTGTTACGTTGGATGAGTTTTTGCCGCCTAGCCCCATTGAGCTAGCATATAAATCAATCTATCTGGCTTGGGCGGCGAATCCAAAATAATCATCGCCGGTTGTTTGGGTTGATCGTTCCTTAGATTTTGGTACTCCATCTGATCCTTTTTCCTCAACTTTCTTGACAGATGAGAATATTTTGGAAACCATGATGTCAGAAGGAGAACCATGGGAAGATTATCATCATCGTTCCCATCTTCCTGATTATGAAGAAAATAATCTTAGTGAACTATATCACCCAACAATAAAAAAATTATTTTCGAATTCTTTTCCTATCAATGCAATCAATCTGAGTGAAATTTGTCAAATATTGAAGAAACTATTTCTATCGATATTTCGACCAAACATGGCATTGCAGAAAATATTCATGTCGGCGTATCTTGTTCTCCATCAAAACTCGAAACATATCGCTCTCTCTTTCATGAATTTCATGATGAATTTTCTTGGTCTTACGAGGAAATGCCAAGCATAGATACTAGTATCATTGAACACACTATTAATATGTACCCTGATGTCAAGTCGGTATTGCAATTCCTTCGTCCTATTCATTCGAAGAAGGCTGCTACCATTAAATCAGAAGTTGAAAAACTTTTGCGTGCTGGTTTCATTTATCTTGTTCCACTAACTGAGTGGGTTTCCAACATCGTTCCTGTTATGAAAAAAAAAAGGAACCATCAGAGTGCGCGTCGATTATCGGGATGTTAATCTTGCTTGTCCAAAAGACAACTATCCTACTCCCTTTATCGACCATATTATTGACGATTGTGCTGGATGCGAAATATTTTTGTTCATGGATGGATTTTTTGGCTACAATAAAATCAATATCCACCCAAAGGATCAATATAAGACAACATTCATCTATCCCTAGGGCATATTCACTTATCGGAAATTACCGTTTGGTTCACAGAACACCGAGGCTACTTTTCAGAGAGCAATGGATTACGCTTTCAATGACATCATGCACATTTTTCAACCCTATCTAGATGATTTACCCGCTCATTCACGAAATCAGACTGATCACCCGATGCATTTGAGAGCCATCTTTTTACACTTCCAACACTACAAAATCCACCTCAATCCACATAAATGTGTGTTTTGTGTTGGTTCTGGTCATTTTCTCATATTCATCGTCTCAAAAGAAGGAATTCGAATAGATCCATTGAAGGTCCACGCCATTCTTGATTTTCCTGCACCATCAAATTTTCTTCATATATAGAAACTTCAAGGAAAGGCTAACTTCCTAAGGAGGTTCATAACCAACTACGCCGAAATGGCTAAAGGATATACTCGACTCTTGAAAAAGGGGATTCCCTTCCATTGGGACCAAGTTGCACAAGCTTCTTTTGATGTTGTCAACGATACTCTTGTCCGGGCATCATTAATGTATCCCCCCAATTATCAAAGTGATTATTTATTATACATCGGCGCAGCTGATATGACCATTGCTATGGTATTGGTCCAAGTATAAAATGGGATAGAACATCTGATCTATTATTTGAGTCATAATCTCAATGATACGGAAGTGAAGTATTCATACGTAGAAAAGCTTACCTTGGTGGTTTTTCAAGCTGTCCAAATATTTCGCCACTATTTCCTCTTCTGGAAGACCATTGTCATTTTGGATTGCAACCCCATGACTTATATTTTATCACGTCAATTGTTGGGGGCAAGTATTCAAAATGGATTGTCATTTTTCAGGAATTTGATTTGGAATTCATCAAATCCAAGTCAAAGAAGTCTTTAGTTTTGGCTGAGCTTCTCTGTGACCTTTCCTTTGATAGTAATCCTACTATGTCGGAACCATCTATTCCAGACAAGTCTCTGTTTCTGATTAGATCATCTAATCCTTGGTATGGGGGTTTCATCATTTATCTCCAGACCCAAACTTTTCGGCCTGATACCTCTCGCTCTGACCAACAACGTATTTTTTACCAAACCAAATATTATTTGATCGTCGGCGATACACTTTATTGTTGGGGTGTCGATACAATTTTAAGAAGGTGCGTCACTCATGAGGAGGCCGAAAAGGTTTTAAATGATTCTCATGATGGGGCTTGTGGTGGACACTTGTCTAGATATGCTACCGCGCAGAAGATACTATGCGCCAGTTACTTTTAGCCTACCATATTTCAAGATTGCATCCTCACGGTCATAAGTTGTCATGCATGCCAGATATTTGATCATAAAATCCGCAAACTGCTAGCGCCAATGCATCATGTTGTCTCTACGGGACCATTTTTGACATGGGGTATCAACTTCATGACCTATAACCCTCGTTCGTCTAGGGGGCATGGTTATATTTATTGTCACAGTAGACTACTTTACCAAATGAGCCAAAGTGATGCCTACATTCAACAACACAGGACAAACAACTGCATTGTTTTTATTTTATCATGTCATTGCACGGTTTGAGGTCCCACAAGCTATAGTTACAGATCATGGGAAGCATTTTCGCAATCACGTGATGACTGAATTGACTGCCAAGTTAGGATTGTCACATGATAATTATACTCCTTATTATCCACAATTAAATGGACAAGTTGAGGCTATCAACAAGATTCTTAAACGTATGCTTCAACGAATGATAGGAGTTCGTAAAAGAAACTAGCATTTGATCCTGTACTCGGCCTTGTGGGCATACCAAACCTCGGTGAGAAATGCAACTAGATTTACTCCCTTTCAATTGGTGTATGGTCTGGAAGCTATCTTTCCAATCCAATGTGAAATATCATCGTTAATACTCGCAATCGACTTGTTACTTGATACCTCAAAAGAAGAAGCATGTCTTTTTAACCTCATCCATCTTGATGAAACAAATCTTGAAGCCCAATTAGCCAATGAAGTGCATAAGAGACGTATAAACGTGCAATATGAAAAAAATGTCCAACCTCACATTTTCTCAGAGGGTGACTTGGTCCTTATTTATGATCAAGAAGCTGATGTAATATGTACAAGAAAATTTGAGGCATTATGGCATGGCCCCTATATTGTCAAAAGAGTTCTTGCTAAAGGTGCCTACGAGTTGGTTAATTATGATGGGATTCCATTGGCGCAGCCTAGGAATGGGTTGTATTTGAAACGTTACTATGCTTAATCATGAGCGTAGTAATTTTTTGTATTATATTGTATATATATGTTGTTGATTTGCATTCACTATCTTCATTTGTTTTTTATAGTTTTCTTGATGTTAGTAATCTGCTTTACATTTCATCACAGATGTCTAAATCTTTGGAACCATTTGTTGGATATGCTGATGGTGCTAGTCGTAGTACACAAAATATATCCTTTGCAGCGTGGGCCATTTTCGCTCTCAACGGCGAGTCAGTGAGTTTTCAAGGGATTTGTATCGGTAGATTGACAAACAATATCATTGAATATAGCGCGTTGATCGAACTTCTCTCTGATGTTGTTTCATTTGGTATTAACCACATCATTATAAGGTTATACTCACAACTTGTGGTATTACAGCTTGTTAGTGTTTATACTGTTAGAAAGCAAAAACTGCATCGTTTGTTCCTAGGAGTTAGAATTTTGGAAAGACACTTTGATTTTATTCAATATCAACACATTTCCAGAAACTTGAACACATAGACTGATTCTTTAGATAATCATGTTTTAGACAGAAATTTGCAACACATATAAAGACACATTCACATAATTGAATAGGATTACGCAATAAACATAGGAAAACACTGAAATCAAATAGATATATAGTTATAGGTTTTAACAAAAATTTGTGCCCAAGACACATTTGTCATATGACCTCAAAATGTATGCAACATGTCAAAAGTAAACTAGTGATGCCCATGGTAACATGTTATAGATCTAGCTATCCTCTGCAATAACCACATCTAGTGGTTAGGAATGCCTATAGTATGGCGTTGCAATCGCATGGGTAACTCTTCGATCCAGAAATCCGGAATCTCGAAATTCAACCCCTCTATTTGTTGCCAAAGGCCAGACAGAGTCTCACCCATGTATAAATCCTGAAGGACTTCTCTCCCGACAACTCTCTCTGCTGGCTCATCTGCTCCATGCTCTGGTTCCTCCACCAGTTGAATTCAACCAACATCTGCATTACATTAAAATTTTATTTTAGTCTTGGGAAAACATCAAAATACAAAAACATTGTATAAATGTTAGAAAAATCAAAAAACATGGTCAAAATATTCTTGCTTATTGCACACCACTGAGCGCCTTCTAGTAAAGCTAAGTCTGGATCTCCTCGGAAATCGACGCCTGCGTATGCATACTCATCAATGGAGACAACCTGTCACCTGAATTAGGTGAAGAATGCAGTCGAGAACACAATGGAATATTTT
Organism: Pinus albicaulis; assembly: GCA_034641835.2. Classification (NCBI taxonomy): domain Eukaryota; kingdom Viridiplantae; phylum Streptophyta; class Pinopsida; order Pinales; family Pinaceae; genus Pinus; species Pinus albicaulis. Next base: position 193,034,564 of record CM076580.1, read on the forward strand.
CCTGCATGCCTAGCCATTAGTTCTACCCATATCTGCATCCTCGGGTCTCTAGTGTTAGACACACCCAGTGTCACATGCTGAGGCTGCATCAATGGAATCCTCTCTAAGGAAAATGAAATGAGGATCGCATAAATGAAGTTTTTCCTCCTTCCTTCCTTTGCCTTGCTCAGTTGTTCCTTTATTTGGGAAAGTACAACTTCAGACCAATTGAAGACTACTGGCTCCATGCACTCTAGCGCATACTGCATATATGATCTATTCGCTACATTTAGTGTAACGGTGCTAGAAATATTTGCGATCATGAAAAGAATAGTTCTCAAAGGAAAATCACAAATGTCACAGATGTTTATTTTCCCATCCTTGATTGGTTCTACCCTTGGATAGCAATACTACAAAACATAATCTTTCACTGCCTCTCCTCCAAGGGCAGACCCTGAGAGAGAAATGGGAAAACCTCTCCTCGACAAGCCTGTAAGAAAATATATATCCTCCATTGTAATATGAACCACTTTGTTCCTAATGTGAAATTCCTCAATTTTCAGATCCCATGCACGAACTAAGAACTCCAAAAGTTATATTTGTTGCCTCATAGCTAACAAGCGGAAGTACTTTAGTAACCCACAATCTCTTAGGGCTCTTATAGTACCCAGATCGTTAAGGGAAATCATATTTTTCTCTCCGTGCTCTCTTTCTCTCCAACTAATCATCATTCTAGTCCGATGAAATCCTGAAACATAGCCATAAGACTCATTAGGACCCTTTTCATGCAAAAAACTAGGCAAGTTTTGGGTACAATGCAAGAATAAAAAATGTGAATTGTGCCCAACGCAGTCTTGAACAAGGGACAGTGCATTGCATATGCACCTAGGCTTCAATTTAGGTGCTCCACAACGTAGTTTTCGATGCTCAAGGGTGTGTTTCCCTCTTTGGAAAAATAATTTACCCTAAGGGGCCCAAATCCCTTAAAATTTGCAAGGAAATTAATTGAATTAACTACTGAAAGAAAGAGGAGGTTGATGTCACCAATCTGGATCAAACGACGATGAAAATCGTCCACAGAATCGATCGCAATCAACAACTGAAGTTCGGGGGCAAAAACAGGTTCAGAGCTCCAAAATGTAAATGGTAAATTTCAAATGGTAAAAATGAATAGTAAATCTCTTTTAATTAGTCATTTGATTATTTGCAATGAATATTTATTGCTGTGACAATGGTTTTATTCATTTTTTATTGTGAAATGGGCATTTTTAATCCATTTGATGTTGTTCTGAATAGGTTTTACAACTGATGAGCAGACTAGTCATGCTGATTTATTTCGAGAATGATTTGACCACAAAGCATACTTTTTATCCTTATTTTTCGAGCTTTGATAAAAACGAAAAAGGACTCAAAGTGCACTTTTATCTCTTTTTCGAGCTTTGAAAACAGCGAAAAAGGAACCCCTGGAGTCTTCTTTTAGCTCTTTTCAGACTCTGATAATGTGAAAATATTGTTGAGCACTTGTCTTTTCGAGCTCGTAAAAGTAAATGACTTGATATCTACTTAGTATAAGTTTAACCCTTTTCCAGACTGAGATAGATTGTTTACAAAAAAGGAATACCTTAGTCAAACATGGCTAGGAGGTTCTCTCAGATATTATTTTACACTTTTTCGGATCTGAGTGACAATTTGACGAAAAAGTACTTATGGATTTTTCTTTCATCCTTTTCTTCAAACTCTCTAAATATGAAAAAGGATCAGGATTTCACTGTTGTTAGGCTCGTTAAAACATAAAATAGCAACGGTCTTGTCGATCATGGCAAGAATCGAGTTTCATTCATCACTAGACTCATTAAATTATTAAATAGTGATACATTATTCACCCGAAGCGTTTAATTATAGATCAAGCACATGTTATCCTCCTCAAGCTTGTTAAAAAATAAAGAGGTATTGGTCAACAAATGACCGGGGAAAATTTGGGAAAGTGAACAGAACTTTTACAGTAGCAGATCACTCTTGAACATGACACTTCACTCCATCACTATGACTATTTTGGTTGGGTAATATTATTGACGGTTCATTCATACCTATGGTTCTTCATACCTTCACTTTGGTTTTGGGTCAATGCTACCAACTCATCTCAATGTCGCCGATATTTTCAAGAGAAGTCATCCAGTGAATACTCATCCTTCTTCAATACTCATAAACCTTCATTCTCATGACAGTCATCCCTGAACATTTCTATATCAAGTCATACTTTGTCTCTGAAATCAATAACTCCCATTTTGCAATAAAGTGGCTTCCTGTCGATGTCAAATCATCATCTAGGAAGTTTACTTAGAAACATCATCTTCCAGTACCATTAGGCTTGTTACAACATCGACAAGATCCTTGCTTCCGGACTTTTGACCGAAATATTTTGTTTGGCGTTCGACATCAAATCATCTATTCACGCCTTACATAATGTACTCCAGTACCTTGAGAGGCATTAACATCAATGGTGGTCCTCTCGCGTTTGTTAACATCTCACATCATTGGCTGGTAATCAAACAATGTCTTGTCATGTTTGACTACAAATCATATATTCGCATGGCTAGACTTGTACTTGAACAATCGAGTGAACGAGATAAGAAGACCCCAAATCTAGTTTCAGCCATCCGGGCTGCGATTCCAGGATTTTTGTACACATCATCTGTACGGTGACCTTACATACAAATCATCATCGAAACATGGGCCTATATCTATAGGCAAGTCTGTTTTAGGCAACATTCCAATGTAAACGACTTTCTGCACTATGTACATGTTATTAGATAGTTTATATGTTGAGCATGGGAATGCATTCCCTCAGCAATTCGTGATCAAGAGGATATATCATGATGTAATTTATTGTAAGATTGATGTAGGTCACCACTCCATTTCAGCTCCATCCCATCACAGTGTAAAGCATCTCATTCAAAAAATATTTTTATTATTATTCTGACTTCATGCTTTAGGGGGAAATCTATCATAGGTCAATTTGGGTGCCATTCCCAATGACCTGGTTAAACTGGACATCATCCCTGGAACCAATGAATAGGGTCTATCATCCCCTATCATTTCAGTTGCTACATGCCCTAAGACAAAGAACAAGAACAAATCATCCATGACTTCCATTTCAAGGTTTCCAAGATTTGAAGCACATGTTATATCACCTATGAGCTCACCAACGCAGTCTCTCAAGGGATTAACTACTTTGCATATGCAGTTACCTCCATTCAAGGGTGCTCTGCAAAGCACTTCCCGACATTCAAGGTTGTGTTGGTCAATTGGGAGCAAAATTCTCATTGTTCTGGAATCTCCACATGGCCAGTGCCTTCTAGAAGAGTCCATATGTGTCAAACTTCGAATCCATGTGTCCATTTGACACCTCTAAGCTTGGGAACATGGCTTTCATATTATTAGAAAGTCACTTATTATGAAACTACCTTTAGCTCATCTATAAATTGAGCACATATCCTAGTGCTTGAGAAGGAAGAAATTTGTAGAGAAAGTTTTTTGGATTCTCAATTGAGTGTTTGATTTGAGTGATATGCTACTGGAGAGATGTTCATTGTGATGAGGCTGGGATGATGCTAGAGTTGTGACATCAAATCAATCGTTGGTTGTAACCTCCCCCTTCTATCCATTAATAAATATTGATGTTCATTTTCCTCCATATGTATCTGAATAAGCTTCTATCTTTCATATTATGGATTCTTAGTTGATGTATATGTTTCATGTTTCATTGATTTAACTGATTAAGATAAATATCCATCTATATATTGTAATATATTTGTTGTTTAGTGTTCATACTTACAGGAACTAATCTGATGATCAAAGTTGGATTGGAAGCTAAAGCAAGAGCGAAAGAAGGAGAACAGGAAGCGCTTGGACTCCAAGTAGGTTTCTCCATCTTTCTGTGTGTCTATTTAATCTTAGGAAAAGTGTCTGCAAAGTCTTTGACCTATTATTCTAAATGCATAGCACCACATTTAAGGAATGTGTTTTATCCGTAATTCATAATTCCACATAACAGAATCTTCTCTGTAGGTATAGGGGCTGCAACTGCAATGAGAACCCGAGCTCCTCATAAAGTAATCATGCGGCCCCTTTCATAAGCTGTCACTAAGATAAAGGAGGTTATCATAGACCACGACATCAACATATCAGTGTAGTGTATAAGAAAACTCAACTCTTAGTGTTACCACCCGACTATGACTTAGCCCCCTTACCCCAATCTACGTGCAGAGGTCTCCCAAGGTATCCTCCCGTGGAGGTATTTCCACTCCGCCTAAGGTTACTATGCTCATAGTAGTTGGTGATTGTCTCATCATTCAATTTCTTGGTTTCATGTCGCTAACCTGTCTTTCGGGTGGCTCACCTGGGCTTGCCCTGGTTAGCCCAACATATTATTCCTCTACCCATCTCCCTATACGCCATTTTGCAAAGTATAATCCTAAACAGAATTGAGATTAACTGTCTCTAACCCACAAAAATCCCATGGACTTCCCCAGACAACCATCCATGGAATGAAACCATGCTCCTCATCACAGTCACCCAATAAATAGCATTAAACAGGTAGATATTAACATAGAGAGATACAACATACCCTTGGACCGCAAGATGTTTCTACTGGTTGAAAAGGTCTAGACCGACGCTCCCGAATTCATGTTTCCTCTACTCAGCCACCCTTCAAACTGTGCATGCGATAAGCCAAAACCACAAAATGAAATCCCTACAGCACTTCCTGCCCATTTTACCAAGATTTACCATGTGGTGCCTCCCTTGAGAGGAGCACCCATACCTCCACACATGACCATCGCCACCATCACTAGTTCACCAGTTGCCTTCAGCCAAGCTAGCCTGCCTACCATGATCACTTGTATTAACTACTGTAACCATAATCTTGCATGGGTATTAGCGTTGTCTTCGCACCTAGATCGGGGGTCTGTCCCTTCCTTAGCCCCTTGAGGATTGGAATCTTTCTAGTCTTGAGCCAGGATTCCAATCAAAGGGCCAAAATATTTTGGGTGTGTATTGTCTCAATCTATATCATGGGTGATGCCCCTATGATTGCACCCCCAGTTGGCTAAAAAATATGCAGCTTTGTTGGCACCACGTAGAACATGTTGGGGATGATGTATTCAAAACTGCGGATAATGGTGGCCACGTCTTGAACCAAACTCATCGTTCTCCATCTCTTACTTAATTTCTCCCAGACATCCCCTTGGTTGATGCATTTAATAGTACTGATTAGCAGTGTAGAGTATCCTTCCACAACTAGTTTCTTGTACCCCTTACCTCTTGCAATGATGAGCCCCTACTACACTACATGGAATTCGACCTCATTGTCACTGGCATGGATTCAATCTATTACATATACACTTAGGGTCTACCCTCTATTATTTCTGAATATGCCTCCAAACGCTACCTCCCCCGGGTTCCCTTTGGAGGCCCCATCAAAATTCAATTTGATAAATTCTGGAGGAGGAGTTTGGTACTACTTCGGTGACACATTCTAATCATCTGGATACCATTTTTCTGACAGAATCATTTCCCTAATATTCTCAATTATTCCTTTCCAAACTCCTCTTCTTGGGGTCTGTATGTTCTTTAAAATTATCTGATTCCACTCCTTCCAGATACCTCATATGGAGAGCCTCATGCTTATTATTCAGGCTCAGTTAATCACTGTGTTCTTGAATATCCTTGTTGTCTAGTTTTCTAAGGTTGTCAGGATGTTAGTGATGTTTCTGTCAGTGTGCCTGAATATATTTGCCAGATGTTGCCAAAGGAAATCCGCATAGGAGCATCCATTTAACAAGTTTTCTCCATCCTCCTCTTCCTCCTCACACATGCTACATCTATTGGGTTCGTGAAATACCTGCTTCTTCAGCTGATCACATGTCAGAATTTGCCATCAACATACAAGCCAGAGGAAATACATCACTTTGGGCCATTGTTGGTAAGACCAAATTTTATGCCATAAGGGGTTTCCTTGGGAAGAAGTTCCTCCATGGAGAGTTTGTAGGCCTCCTTAACCGTGGACATACCTCTGTGGGTGTACCCCCATCTCAACATATACTGACCTTCTGAGGCTACAATTTTCCTATATTGTAGTTCCTCTTCCAACATTCTCCATTGTTTTGTTTCTAGAGGGTCAAGCCAATATTCTTTGGTTTTCCATGTTCTCCATTTGCCCATATATTCGTATCTCCAATAATGACTCACCGTTATGTTTTTCCTGCTAGTTGTGTATAGGAAAACCTCTCCTAGGTCTTCTCTACTTAACAACTTTTCTTTTTGCTTCCATGATTCTTGCTAGAAAAGAGCCATGTTTCCATCTCTTACCTCCAAAAACGTATGCTTCCTGACCAAATATTTGTTGATCGAGGCCAAGTTCCATATGGATAATCCCTTTGGTGAGATGGGGGTTCTTAGAATTCCTTCTAGCGTCATCCTTTATTTGTGAGTCCATATATTCTTCCATATGTCTTCCCTGCTCTGCATCCATCTCCACCAGATTTTGGCCCCCAGTACTTGGTTTAGGATCTGGGGTTCCCTAAGCCCAAGCCCCCTTACCATTTTTGTCTTTGTCACTTCGTCCCAAGAGACCAAGGCCCATTTCTTAGTCTCTTGAGCCCCTCTCCGCCGGGATTTTTTGAACACATCCACCATGGCCGAACACACTATCTTGGATGCTGCCAGGACAGATAGCTGATAAACAGGCATTGATTGGATTATTGTTTTGAGAAGAAAAATCCTTCCTGCAATGTTCAAGGCCCTAAAATACCAAGAGTGAAGTTTTTTCTGGATTCTGTTAATGAGGTATTTCTAGTAGGACATACGCAAGGAATTAAGGACTAGAGGGACTCTTAATTATTTATCTAGTAGGGCACCAATTTGGAAACCAAGGGTTCTATCTAGAAAGGATTGGGTAGCCAAAGGGGTATTGAAGAAGTATATACTGGATTTGTCCACATTGATCATAATTACTGAAGCTTGTATAAATTCATTAAGGATTTTCTTAATAGCCTTTTGCTCCTTGAGGGTGACCTGATAGAAAAGCATGATATCATTAAAAAACCGCAGGTGGGTAAGAGTGAGGTATTCCCCCCCAGATACTGAGGAATTTCAGGGAACCAAAGCTCATTGAATGCTTTATGTAGCATCCCAGACCTTCCGCAGCCAGGATAAAGAGAAAAGGGGACAATGGGTTCCCTTCCCTGAGGCCTTTGGACAGGTTGAGGGTATGGGAAGGGGATCCATTCAAGAGGATGGAGATAATAAGGGTGGATATAAGGGAGAAACCAAATCCATCCATCTGGGTTCAAAGCCATAAGCACGAAGCACACTGGTAAGATAGTTCCAACTCAACCTATTGTAATCTTTAGATAGGTCAATCTTGATGAGCATTCCTTTAGATTTAAGGATTTTGAGGGAGTGAATAACTTCTTGAGAGGCTACAATACCATCCATCATCTGTCTACCTTGAACGAAGCATGTTTTTTTAGGAAATATGAGGGCTGATAGGAGAGGATTAAGCCTTTTGACCATGACCATGGAGATGATTTTATACAGAACATTACACAAAGTAATTGGCTGGAAACCTCTTGGCTCCTCTGACTGCAAAGTTTTAGGAATTAAAGCAAGGAAAGTAGAATTGAGACCATGGTTAACCTGCTAGGTACGTCTGGACTCCTCCACAATCTCCCATATGTCATGCCCAAGAACATGTCAGGTTGCCTAGAAGAACTCTGCCATAAATCTGTTTGGGCTAGGAGCCTTATTTTTGGCCATTCCTTTAACAACCTCCTCCACTTCATCGATGGATATGGTGTTAGGATATTCCGAAACATAGGAAATAGTTAAGTAGAACTTGGTCTAGCGTAAAGTTAGGTAAAGTGTGTTTATTTAGTATGTACTTTTGTAACTTATAATCCTATGGTCACGATATGTAGCAATCTGACGATTCATTATCTCCTCGGTATTACCAACACTTGATATGTGGCTTAACGCCCAATTGGTCCATGATATCACTATAAAGGGCATGGAGGGTCATTTTTCTGGTGGCCATTTATGAGAGAAACTTATGTAAATTTTCTTTCTTTATATTAATAAATTGCCTGAAGTGACCACGCTGACTCAGGCCATGAACTGTTTCCCTCTTTGATGGTTTTAACCACATCAAATACTGGTGTACTGATTTGTGATCTTTTTGTGAGAGGTGACCTTTGGTGTTTGATCTAAGGAACTTACCCTATAAATTTTTACATGGTATCATAGTTGTTTGAGGGCCGCATTCGTTGTTAATCCAAATTCGAATCCGGTTTTGACTGCATGTGACTGTGATTTTCCAGATAGACTGTTTCTGACCACTTTCAGGCCGGGATAACTACTCTGTTGTGTCTGGAGTGTTTGTTCCAATGAGGAACCCCTTTCGTTTCATACGAAAAGGTTTCTAGTTTCACTAGCTATTTCATTTTATATCTGGAGCTATAAAGTATTTTTTTGCATATCTAATTATTTATCCCTCTGTTTATTTTGGTTTAAAGTCAATTTTCTATTATCGTATCTGCACCCTCTTCTTTGCATATGCCCTTTGCTCTACGCTATGTGCGATCTGGCAAACCAGAAACAAAAAGACAGGATTTTTCTCCTACATATGCTCTTTCCTTGTGACTTTGTGCAATCTCGGGAAATCAAAAATAGTGAGGAGAGGAATATTTAGTTTCCGGTCGGACTAACCAAAAATCTAACATCAAGCCGCAAGGTGTGTACTTTTTTTTGTTTGTTTACGTGGTTGTTTTTTTTGCAGGAAAAATAACACGCACCCAAAAAAAAAAAAAAACTTCCTCATTTCCAACAATTACTAAATCTTTAACTAGCTCGCTTGGTCTAAAGTTACTTTATGAGAATAGAGGTCTTGGGTTCAAGTCTCTTTGTCGAGTTACTTTTTCTAAAAGCTTTTTGTCAAGTTATTTTTTTTTTTAAATAGTTTTTGTCAAATTATTTTAAAAAAAAACAAAACACGTGTAACTTACGTTTTAAAGTTACTTTATGTAATAGTGTTTCTCACCATTATAAAAAGTGAGTCACTTGCAGTCTAAATTCATTTTATCTTTTATTTAAGTTATAGTCTACTTGATCATTAGTTCATAAAGTAACATTGTAAAAGTGACTCTCACTTATTTATAAAAGTGGGTCACATAAAGTAGTATTTTTTTTTTTAAAACAGCTTATTAAGTTTGGAAATGGGGGAATTTTTTATTTTTTATTTTAAATGTACAGATTCATCATCAACTTTCAAGCTATCACGTGACTACTTGGCATCTACTACAAATTTTCTTCAAAAAGGCATAACTTCTTCATTTGAAAGTCGTTTTCAGATCCATTTTTTTTACTAGCCTAATTTTTCGAGATCTGTCCATTGGACCAATTAGTTTCAACCTTTACAGCTTCAATTTTTAAAAATAGAAAGTACATGCCCGGTTATTCTTTACAACACCAATTATTTCCAATGGCTATCCTACATGGTAGACTTACTTACAAGTAAAGGGATTTATTGAATAGCCTTAAGACTAGAATCTAAACCTACCGATGAAGATAAAAAGGCTAAATGAGAAAATAAACAAGATCAAGCACGAGGGTTGATAGGAATTTCCATTGCTCAAGATCTTAGATTTCATATCCAAGAAACTAACTCCCCTAAGGAAGCTATGAAAAAACTAAATATTGTTTTTGGCATTCAAAATGAAATCAGAGCCCACCAACTTGAAAATGAGTTAATTACTTTGGACCCCAATAATTTCTCTTCTATTGAACATTTTTTATCTAAATTCAAGAACCTTAGACTTCTCTTAGAAGGTTGCAAGGTCAAAAATTAAGATGGTAGTCTTATCCATTCCATACTTTCTAAGTTAGGCCATGCATACTCTGTATTTGTTTCCAGCTTCCATTCCACTAGAGAAGCCATCATTTCTCAAGGAACACCCTACAAGTCCACCTCTTTTGATGCCTTTTGCGATTCTTTGATAAGAGAACAAGAAAAAATCTCACACCTTGGTCTTATTAATACTGGAAACTCTTCATAGAAAGACTTAGTAGCCCAACAACAACCAAATCCAAAGAATCCTAAGAAGCAACATCCTAAAAAGAATGGTCATAAACCAAACAAGGGTGTTAAGAAATCTCAGCCGCAAACTAAAAAAGAAACTCAACAAACTGATAAGGCAAATAAAAACAAAGGGAAGAAAACATATAGACATTGCAACTTTTGTAATGGTGATGCCCACATAGAGTCAAAATGTTTTAAGAAGATGGAATCCTTGGAAGCAACAATGAATAAGCACAACATCCATTTGTAGAACTCTTCAACTTCATTTTCGGGAATGGCACTTTCTGCATGTGGTTGTCAAGCATCAAGATATGGTTATGCATTGAATTTATCTTCTTCTTCTCATTCTCAAGAGTGGCTCATTGATTCAGGATCCTCTTACCACATGGCCAAAAATAAAGCCATTTTTTATTCTTTAAAGGATTGTAACACCAAAAAATATTTATGTTGGTGATGATAGATCCCTTAGTGTTTTAGTGTCTGGAACCATTTATCTAGATAATGGTCAGTTTAATGATGTATTATGTGTTCCTACCTTGTTCTGCAACCTTCTATCTATTTATCAGATAACTCATTCGGGTGAAGGGAAAACCATAGAATTATCACCTCATGATGTTGTAATTAAGGACTTAAGGGATCCTAGACATATTTTAGCTACTGGTATTGCTAATGATTCCACAAGGTTGTATAAGTTTGAAAACTTTGGGTCATCATGTCTTCCCTCCATTTTTGTTGCTCATAACAATGAAGTAAGAAACTTTGGCATGAGTGATTTGGTCACTTAAACTATCGCTCTCTCAAAACTCTATGTAAAGAAAATATGGTGACAGGTCTACATATGGTATCTTGTCGAGATGGTGTTTTTTCCTGTTGTGTACTAGAAAAACATCATCAAGATATTTTTGATAAACATGCTTCTTGGCATGCTTCAGCCCCTTTGTAGCTTGTGCACAACGATTTATGCGGTCCACTTCCAATTGTTTCTTTCTCTGGCTACAAATAATTATTAACTTTCATTAATGACTTCTCCAGACACACTTGGGTATACTTCTTAAAACTCAAGATTGAAGTTTTTAATATGTTCTTTTCATTTAACACCTTTTTTGAGAAACAATATGGACATCAAATTCTTAAGTTAAGATCTAACAATGGAGCAGAATATGTTAACAACAAATTAATCAAAATTTTCACTGAGCATGGCATTCAATAGCAACATTTTGTTCCGTATACTCGAGAACAAAATGGTGTAGCTGAAAGGAAGAATCAGACTCTAAAAGAAATGGCTAATTGTATGCTTCAATCTAAAGGACTTGGTCTTAATTTTTGGGCAGGAGCAATTAACTATGAAAATTACATAGTAAATCGCACTCATACTAAGGTTATAAGGAATATCACTCCAGAAGAAGCCAGGAGCTCAATTAAACCAAATGTAAGTCACTTTTGTGTTTTTGGAAGTGAAGCTTGGGCCCATATTCTAGATGAGAAACATAAAGCCTTAGAACCTAAGAGTGAAAAATGTATTTTTGTTGGATATTTTGAAGATTTCAAAGGATATAGACTTCTTCAACCCAAATCCAAAAATGTAATCATTAGAAGAGATGTACAATTTTATGAAAATATATCGGCCTGCGAGCCTAGTTCGGCGGGTGTGCCACCTTTTGCCTGCAAGCCTGATTCGGCATATGTGCCACCTCTCTCTATCTCTTATACTTCTGACATCATTCCTTCTACTTCGAATGATGACAACAAAAATGAAAATCATCCTCCACTTCCTCGGGAAATTCCTTCAGCTCCACAACTTCCAAAATGGTTCCGCTCTACTCGGGATGTAGCAGGTTCTCTTGTAGGTGACCTTGCAAATCAACATCATACACGTTCTCAATTCAACAAAGCCTCTTCTTTATTGGTTCAAGTTCCTGAAAATTATGATACAAATACCTTTGAAGAAGCTTCAGGTCATCCAGATTGGGATGCAGCTATAAATGAAGAATATTGTTCCTTATTGGAAAACGATACTTGGGATCTTATTCCTCTTCCAAAGGGAACAAAAATTGTCAGATGAAAATGGGTTTACAAAAAAAAAAAAATGGACCAGATGGAAAAGTGGATAAACATAAAGTTCGTCTTGTTGCTAAAGGATTTTCACAAGTTTAAGGCATTGACTATACTGAAACCTTCTGCCATGTTTCCAAAAATAATTCTATGTGCCTTGTTATTTCCCTTGATGCCTCCTTTAAATGGGAAGTCCATCAGATGGATGTTAAATGCACCTTCTTACATGGGAAATTGCATGAAGAAATCTACATGGAACAACCCCCTAGCTTTATCCAAAAATATTCTAGCCTTGTTTGTCGCCTTAAGAAGCCTCTCTGATCTAAATGGGGTGTGTTAGTATTTTTCTGTTAATTCCTCTTTTAGATTTTGTAAAAAATGTCTTATATGTGCTTAAGGGTTCAAGTTCTCTTGCAAGTGATTGAGTCTCACGAGTGATTTTTATGTTATTTCTATGAAAAAATTAACATAAAAGAAAGTATGAACAGTAGAAAATAAAAGTATAGTACACCACCATACAACACATTAACACAGGGATTTGAGGAAGGAGTTCACCCCTCCTGGGCTACATCTCTTTGGTCCAGATTCCATGGCTTGGGCCTATATATTATCCTCAAATGTGAAAAATTATGTGTTTACAATGCTTTTCTGCTCCTGAAACCTACACCAATGAGTTATTAATGCCCAAAAATGGTCATCTAGCCTCTTTATGCTCCTGATTTGATCAAAAAATCCGAAAGTTATGACCTCCAACAGTCTGTCCACAATTTTCTGCCTAAATTTAGCTAATTGGAGCTAAATTGGGCTAGTTGGTGCCGAAGTGGCAGCTCTGCCGGATTTGGGAGACCACCAAAATAATCCACATTAATTTAAATAAACTACATTAACATTAATTAATCAATTATAGCGCTCAATCCGTGCTTAGTGGAAAATTCGGTTTAACATTAATAAATGAGGATTAACGGTTAATAAATTGTGGGTTTATATGTTAATCCTCGTGCTTAGGGTTAAGCACTTAGCGCTCCGCCAGTGGTCCTGAGGTTGTGGTCATGTGTTGGGGTCTGGACCCCACTTCCCCTGTCGGCGAATTCAACAAACATTTAAATATATGCGGTGGAATGATATAGTTAAGATTCAAGCGGTAGTGGAGGCAGTGGTGTGTTGTGATGGCGGGGCGGAGGTCCTGTGTTCGACCCCCGTCAGTCCTTCGGGTCCATTGCAAACAATTTACACCATGGTGGGGGGGCACGTGGCGGCCCCAAGCTAAGCCACATGTCCACTCCCCATTGGCCTTTCCGAAAACCAATCAAAAATTTCCAAAACACCACAAAATTCAAACCAACCAACAACTGCCACTTGGCAGTATCTCATTAGCCAGAGGAAATTGACCGAAATTGACCCTGCCCAGTCAGCAATACGGACTACTGATTGGGCTGCATGTCTACCTTTTTTTTCCAAATTTTAATGTTTGTGAAAATGGACATAACTCATTTCGGAAGCCATATTGAGTCCATTTCGCGCGAAACGAGTTGCGCCGGATTCAGAATGACGAGCACTACGTGGTAATTCAGGTTTCAATCCATTCTAAGAACTTTGATTTTTGAGTATAAATCAAAAAACCTGATCATTCCTCCCCACTGGAAGCCTTTTGGACCCCAAAATCTCTTTCATTATTGAACATGTGGATGAGGGTATAGTTCCCTCACCCTTCTAGTCTCAATTCACTGGAATTTGCCCAATTTCAACGATTTGAGATTTTCATAAAAATAATCTTTTTCCTTGATTTTGGAGACCCTACCTTGCTGTTGTAAACACCGTCATGCTACAATTTCCCAAAATTTTCAGAACAGCAAGCTGTCCTTGAAGAAACAAACTTGTTTCCACCTTGGTTGTTAATCAAAGGAAACTTGAAAACTATCTCACCTCGAACACAATTTTTAGCTTGTCTCGCCTTGTACTTGGATCGACTCCTGATCAAATGTGATCGCCATTTTCATGCATCATCCCATTTCCAAGACAATACTTTGTGAAAACTATAAGAAGAAATTTTGAACTCAATGCCCTATTTTTCAAATTGTTTGGGTGCTTTCTCTTTGACCTTTGCACTCTCTTTCACCAGCATCTTTTTCTCATCACTGTTCAACACTGATGTGGACTGCTGCAAATATTTCACATCCATTCTCAGGGAATCCAATTGAATCTTTATGTCATCATCTTGAAGGTTGTGAATTCTTCAATAAACCTCCAATTGACGAATCCAATTATCCAGCTTATCTGCATTCACTTTGCCATTATACATCCATAGCTAAAATTTGACATCAAGTTTAAGTAAAGGTGATTTACCAGTTCCTGTTGAAGTATGTGGATGAAAAAATTGAAAAGTTGTGGTAGTGGAAGATGATGAAGAGGAAGAGGAAGGTGTAGATGGTGGTGAGGATGATGGTGGAGTGGATGGTGGTTTCCTACCATATCCATGGCTTCCTGATCCTAAATAACCCTCTCCTCTTGGAGGCCTATAACTTTCTCCTTGCATCATTAAATTCCACACCTCATAGAGGACCTTTACCATCTCAGTCATATCAAAAAATTATTTTATGAATTCTCTCTCATATTCTTTCATGGTAGGTTATCCTTCATGAGACATGCTCACTGAAGACTCAACTTCAACTTGAGGATGTGCTGGTGTTGAAGACTTTGGCAAACTTTCCCTTCTTCCTCTTCACCCAACTTCAGATTCCTTCTTGCACAAAAAACCTAGAGCTCTGATACCAAAAATGATCTGAATGGGGTATGTTATTATTGATGTGCGAATTCCTCTTTCAGATTTTGTAAACAATGTCTTATATGTGCTTAAGAGTTCAAGTTCTATTGCAAGTGATTGAGTCTCATGAGTAATTTTTATGTTATTTTTATGAACAATTTAACATAAAATAAAGACTAAACAACATCAAATAAAAGTATTATACATCACCATACAACACATCAACACAGGTATTTGATGAAGGAGTTCACCTCTCCTGGGGTACATCTCCTTGGTCAAGCTTCCATGGCTTAGGCCTCTATATTATGTTCAAATTTGCAAAATCATGTGTTTACAATGCTTTTCTGCTCATGAAACCTACACCAATGAGTTCATAATGCCTAAAAATGGTCATCTAGCCTCTTTATGCTCCCATTTTGGTCGAAAACTCCAAAAGTTATGACCTCCAACAGTTTGTCCACAATTTTCTACCTAAATTTAGCTAACTAGAGCTAAATCGAGCTAGTTGGCGCGAAACTGGTAGTTCCGTTGGATTTGGCAGACTGCCAAAATAATCCACATTAATTTAAATAAACTACAATAACTTTAATTAAGAAATTCTAGCACTTAATTTGTGCTTAGTGGAAAATCCAGTTTAACATTAATAAATGAGGATTAGCGGTTAATAAATTGCAGGTTTATATGTTGATCCTCGCGCTTTGGGTTAAGCGCTTAGCACTCCGCGCGGTGGTCTTGAGGTTGCGATCATGTGATGGGGCCGGCCCCCACTTCCCTTGTCGGCAGATTCAACAAACATTAAATATATGTGGTGAACTGATATAGTTAAGATTCAAACGGTAGCAGAGGCGGCGGCGTGTTGTGTTGGTGGGGCAAGGGTCTTGTGTTCGACCCCCACTGGTCCTTCCGGTCCATTGAAAAAAATTTACACCATGGTGGGGCGGGCACATGGTGGCCCCAAGTTGAGCCACATGTCCTCTCCCCATTGGCCCTTCTGAAAACCAATCCCAAATTTCCAAAACACCACAAAATTCGAACCAACCAACAAATGTCACTTGGTAGTCACTCATTAGCCGGAGGAAATTGACCAAAATTGACCCTTCTGAGTCAGCATGCCATGTCAGCAATACAGACTACTAACTGGGCTGCCTATTTGCCTTTTTTTTCTAAATTTTTCATGTTTTTGCAAACAAACATAACTCATTTTTGAAGCCATATAGAGTCCATTTCGCGCAAAACGAGTTGCATTGGATTCAGAATGATGAGCACTACGTGGTCATTCAAGTTTCGAGCCATTATGAGAGCTTTTATTTTTTAGCATAAATCTAAGCACCTGATCACTCTCTATGGTCTCAAACAAGCTCCTCAGGCTTTGTATGCCAAAATGGAT
This sequence comes from Pinus albicaulis, assembly GCA_034641835.2. NCBI lineage: Eukaryota > Viridiplantae > Streptophyta > Pinopsida > Pinales > Pinaceae > Pinus > Pinus albicaulis. Next base: position 193,050,878 of record CM076580.1, read on the forward strand.
AGATTTCTCTTAGATAATGGATTTTCTAGATGTCATTCAGAGAACACTGTCTACACCAAGAAAGTGGGTAAGTTCTTAATCATACTTGTTCTTTATGTTGATGATATTATCCTTATTGGTAGTGATCCCAGCCATATAAACCATGTGGAGTCTAGCCTCAAAAACATGTTTGAAATGACAGAATTAGGACACTTGCATTATTTCCTTGGTCTTCAAGTCTTGCAATCCAAAGAAGGTATTACCCTTTCTCAATCCAAGTATGCCTATGATCTTCTACGCCACTTTCACATGGAAGACTGTAAGCCCTTCTCCCTTTCAGTCTGGAGTTAAGCTTTCAGACACTTGTACTTCCCCTGAGGTTGATGCTACCTTATACCGACAAATTGTTGGTGAACTTTTTTACCTAACTCATACCCATCCTGACTTTTCCTTTGTCATTGGTATTGTTGCTCGGCTTATGCACAAACGTCATGAAAGTTACTAGAAATCAACTAAAAGAATACTTTGATATGTTCGAGGTACAATTCAATTCGGGATTCATTACAATGCAGGAGCATCTCCATTGTTGGTTGGTTTCACTAATTCTGATTGGGTTGGTGACCCTGATGATCGAAAGCTTATTGTAGGTTATGTATTCACTCTTGGTTCAGGACCTATTACATGGTCTTGTTAGAAACAAAGTGTCATCTCTCTTTCTTCGGCAGATCAGAGTATCGTGGTGTTGTTGAAGCTAGCAAGGAAGCCCTATGGCTTCCCCAAATCCTGTCAAAATTTGGTCTTCACATTAGGGGAATTTGAGGTCTAAAATGGACCTCCTAAAAGCACTATAAAATAATAGTGGAAATAATAAAATAATATTAGATTACATCATCAAATTTTAGAGGGAAACAAGAAAAAACTACATTTTCAACTCGTATTTTCAACTTATCTCCCTATGGTTTTACTCAAATTTCGAGCGATAACACTCATTGGATGCATAATTTTATTCCTCATCCATGGAGTTCCCATATTGCATACTTTTGATGGACCCTTCTAGACGAAAAATGAGAAATACATGAAAAACGTGATTGCAATCACTACTTTTCATGTATTTTTCATTTTTTGTGTAGTAGGGTCCATCGAAAGTGTGCAACATAAGTACTCCTTGGATGAGAAATTAAATTTTTCATCCAACAAGTACTCCTACTTGAAATTTGATTAAAACCTTTGGGAGATAAGTTGAAAATACAAGTTGAAAAAATAGTTTTATTATTTTATTATTTTTTAATTTTTTTACTTTTTTACTCCAAAAATGATGAATCATCCCCCATAATTGACATTATCATCTTGAATCCTATTGGTTCTTATAAATTTATTTTGGTTGTACTTTTTCTAAGGAGACCCATTTTAGACCTCAAAAATCCCTTAATGTCAGCAACATCCAACTACACTTTAGTGTGATAATTAGAGTGTTATTTAGCTATGAAGAAATCCAGTTCAACATAAGTGCAGCAAACACATTGAGATACACATGCACTTCATCAGAAAGATCATTCATAATCGTGTTCTTGAAGTGCACTATTGTTCAACCAATGATCAAGTTGTTGATATCTTTACAAAGGCTCGCACAGAAGCGAAGTTTACTAAACTTCGATCTATGCTTAGAGTTCAGGAATGTTATCATTAAGGGGGGATAGGCTCTAATGCCTCCTTCCTTCACCTATTGTGTCACCTATGTAAATCCTTCAATCTTATCCCAAGTTGTTCTTAAGAGGGGATGTTGGGATATTTTGACACAGGAAATAGTTGAATGTCCTCCTCTCTATTTTGGTCAGATTTCGTGAGAAGAGACTGAAAGTGTTCTACTAGCATATTATGCATTTCTTCAAGTTTTGTCTTCCTCTTTCCTTCCGAGTCTTTTAGGGAGAAGATCATGTTTTGTTGACGGTGTTGGATCATGGCCTTATGGAAAAATTTAGTGTTGTGCTCTCCTTCTCTTAGCTATTGAACTCTCAATTTTTGTTTTCATAGGAGTTCTTCTTGTTGTCGTTTTTCCTCAAGCTGGTTCAAAATTTTTCCTTCTTCAACTATCAAGGGGCCAGTTCTTCCTTTCGTAATTATTCTTTGTTGGATTTCTTCCATTCTTGCTTGCAAGAACTGGTGGTCAATCAGGATGTTCCCAAATTCTGTTTTGTTCCATATTTTGATTATCCTCTTTAGATCCTTAAGCTTGAGTTGGAACATATGCATTATGTTCTGGCCCTGCACCCTTATCTCCCCCCACCAGCCTTACAGTTTACCAACAAAATTGGGGACGAAGCCAGAACACCTCGAAACGAAACAACATGTTCTTGGGGGGGATTTTTAGATCCATTTCAATATTGATCGGCTAGTGATCCGACCCTAGGCATGGTATGATAACGACTTCCAAGAAAATATCTCTGCTAATGATGTCTTCTGAAACTAGGAAACGATCTAGCCTTGATGTGATATGGTTCTTGCCCCCTCGCCGATTGTTCCATGTGAAGATACCATTTATTGTAGGAATGTCTACTAATTTCACATCAAAAATTAAATCCATGAATTCCTCCATATTTTGATCCAATCTTCTCACCCTTCCTTTTTTCTCTTCTAGAGAGGTGATCAGGTTGAAATCTCCTCCCTTTCTTGTAATATGATTTTAAAATATTTATTGTAATGTAATTTTAAAATATTTATTTTTGTTATTCCTCATTTTATTAAATTTGAAATGCTTTTAATGAGAATTTTTCCAGTATTTGAATATGCCAATTTATAAAATATTTAGATTCTAAAGTGTTGTTTGGCAGTTTTTCATGTTTTGATAAATAATTTAAAAATATAAAATAATATTATAATTTTTTTTTTTTAAATGTTATTTTATTTGAATGATATAATATTAGGAACAAAGATATTATATAATATTTAAAATTATTTAAAGGTTTCATGTCCATATTTATATCCACATCCATGTCAACATCTTTCTTTCCTTAGCACTAGTCCTTGTCACTTTACATTTATTTACACTTAATAATAATATAAATTTAATTTATATTATAACGAGTCTGTCAACAAATCACAAATGAGGAAAGTTGTCGAGAAATTTATAAAACAGAGAAAAGTTTGATTAAATAAATGGATGTTAACGAGCACATTAATGGGCGTTAACCAGCGTTTATAGCTGGCCCATTAACCTGAGTAGTCTAATTTTGCAAATTTCTTTCATAAAGGTAAGATTTTCATCCACTGGTGGATGGTTAGGGATATATAATTAAAAAAGAGAAAAAAAAGAAAGTGGCCATTTAAATGAGTGGTAAGAGTTTGCTCTTTTCTTTTCTTTTTGGGACAATTCATGGGAGATAAATTTTAAAAATTATAATATGAAGAAAAGGTGTTGGTGACTCGTTGGAATTTTTATTTAGATATTGTGACTTTATTTTGGTTAAAATTTGATGTTTAAAATTGATGGGCGTAATAATTTATATGATTATACTATTTAATTTATATGATTAAATAGATTTAGACAAATTATTATTTATTATTTATTATTTTTATTATTTTTTAATTAAGTGAACATTATGTTTTATTATTATTAATTCTTACACTTCACTACAACATCTCCTTCATAATAGCTTTAATAATAGCTTTAATCGCCATTAAGATTTTTATTTTATTTTATTTATTTATTTATAAATTTAATTTTATATCTAACATCTCAATAATCTCAATGATGATCTGAGGCTCCACTAACATCTCCCCCGTATTGTTTGTGTTTCACGACACCTCTTGATATAAATATTTTATGTTATTAATATACATTTTTTTGTGAAATATTGCATATTAATTAAATACTAAATGAATATTGAATTGTGATATTAATATTATTTTTATGTGCCAACTTTATATTGGATGTTAAGGAAATAGTACATCTTTGTGATACTAAAAAGTAAAAAGTAATTATACATTTTTTTTTAATTATTTTATTTTTTGGAAATTGAATATTTTATTTGTGGCCAACTTTGAAATATTTTTTTTATTTGTTAATGTGAGTATCATTTTATTATTTTAAAATAGGATAATATTTCCCCATATTAAATTGTAAACTCTAAAGTACTTGTCAACATAATACTATACAATTAAACAATAATAATTTAATTTCTATTTTTTTTAAACGATATAGTCATAGTTATGGAGTAGAAGGATCAAGAGCTTTGTGAAACCCTAGCCACCATCAAACTATGTTTTGTGGTTCAAAACCTTGTGAATTCCTATCTATGCTGCTAATTTGGTTGAAGTGTATCATTTTACCCGAAGTCTATGGAGTTGCACCTAAAGTCACTTTGTCCACCATCAAACTATGTTTTGTGGTTCAAAACCATGTGAATCCCTATCTATGCTGCTAATTTGGTTGCAGTGTATCATTTTTACCCGAAGTCTATGGAGTTGCACCTAAAATCATTTTGTCCATGTGTGGATGTTGTATTTATTGTAGGGGAGTTTAAATCTATTACACTGAAGTGTGGGTCAAATGTATTATATGCACAAATCTCATCTTTTTGCTATTAGAATTGTGTGTTAGCAACCATCATGAGGGTTTATGGGTTGTTTTGTTGGTTATGTGCTTCATGTAGGGACAATAAGTGCCCTAAATAAATTTGTGAAGAAAGCATAATCAAACCCATATTTGGATATGGGGTTTCTCTCCTTGGCAAAAGAAAATGTGGTATTCTTGAAGGAAAATGGGTTACTAGGAAAGTTCACTGATCTGTGGCTAAGTTTTGAAGTTGCCAAAGGTTAGGATTTTGACAATTGGGTAAATCATAAACCCAAGAAAAAATTCTATTGCAAAAATGGATATTATATATTTCTCTTTGCAAACCAGGAAGATAGAGACCAAATCTACAGATCAACTCCCTATTTCATGGGCACCAACAGTTTGTTTCTCACTCATTGGTCTCCTGAATTTAATCCATTGATGGAAATCACATCTATGCATGTGTGGATCAGATTATTTTTTTCTCATCTTCTTTGCCGGGGTGAAGGAATTTTTAAGGCCGTAGGAGATAAACTGGGAAAATATATTACCTGTGATATGGAACATGGGAATAATGATTGTGACCCTAAAGTTGCATTGAAATGGATTTCTCAAAAGGCCTCCATGAGTCGATTCAAATCAATCTGGATGGGTGGTCTCATCTCTAGGCTTTGGATAATGAACAATACCCTTTCAAATGTAATCTACGTCATGAGTATAGACACTTAGCAAAAAAATTTCCAAAAGCTTAAACTTCTCGAAGCTCCCCAACTCCATTGCCTCCTCTAGAGCAAGGAGAAAACATGTAGCTCTCATTAAAAGGAAACATAAGAAGCATGGAAGTAAAATACAAAAAACTTGTAAGCTTGAATCTAAGCATTAACCCCTTTCCAAAAATAGCTTTGAAGTCCTTAATGCTTCTAAAGAAGAAGAAAGTGACAATCTTGAGACCTAAGAAGATTAGCCAAATAACCCTATTCCAAAGGTCCCTCTTGATTTGAATGACGAACAAGATTTATAACAGACCCCTCCAACAATGGTGGGAAAGATTTCCCAAGAGGTATCTGCATTAAAATATGAAGAAGCTATTAAGGTGGTCGAGAAGTGTTGGAGAATGTAACTATTGTTGGTATTCATAATGTAATGTAATCTATCGTTGATTTATTTTATTATATTCATTTATTATAATTATTTTTAGTCAAAGCATGTTCTTCATGCTTGTAGAGTCAAAAAGAAATTATTTTGATTCAAATAAAAATATACTTGAGTCATGTCCCATTTGGATATTTTTAAGGAAAATATTTTGAATTTTATTTTGATTCTAAGTCCCCCCAAAATGGTCAAAGTCAATCCTCCTTGGGAGGCAGTCAGCCTAGCCTCCAAGAGCCACCTATTCGACCTCTTGGAAAATTATTTATAAGAATCTAGATCGACCCAATTTGACATCATTCATTTGACTAACAAGATTAATCTTAAATCAACGAAGAAGAGGAGTTAAAGGAAATCAAAAGAGAGAGAGGGACGAAGTAAAAAAAAGAAGAAAATTCCAAGTTTGATCAAAATTTCGACCTTGGAGCATCTCACATGTGTGACTGTGATTTCTATAAAAAGGGCCAAATTATTTTAGGTTACCACAAGGCCGAATTTCAGCCTCCTACTACAGATCTAAATTTTTTGAATATTGACCAGATTTGGACAATTTGAATTTTGTTGAATTTGACTAGAGTCGACCAGATTTTGAGGTGATTTGGTGGGTTGGACTTGAGATTTTGGTGGCAGTTTTGGGTCTTGGTCTTGGTATTGGAAATCTCATTTTTTATTTGATTCAATAAGAGAATGGTAGTTGGATTTTCCCCCTTGTGGGGTTTTTCCCTAGCTTTGAGCCTAATTTTGTCCCAAAGAAAAAATATGCAACTTTCTATTAATTAATAATGAAAAGTTACATTTTGTAGATGCAATTAAGAATTCAAGATGCCCAGAGGGCCCGTGTACTCAGGCACACATCATAGTGAGGCTCCCCGAGAAATTACATATTGCCAACAGGGTTGGGCTTTTCGTGCTTGCATTTTCTCTTTTGCACAATCTGCCAAGTCCTTGAATGCAGGGAGGAAGGAATCGAGGCTAGCTCATTGTTCCTTGTGGTATTCTCTTTGTCAGAATCTAAACTTGTAGACACATGCGATATTTTGTTTTCACCTGAGCTTACTACATATCGAGCTTCAGTTGACGTAGGATCCACCATGGTGTGTGCCAACTGAACCGTCGTGTTAGGCTCATATGGTTCTTGTAATTCTTTTTCTTGTATCCCCGAATCGGTTGCAGTCTGTTTACTCTCATTTTGGATGGGTATATCCCATTCTTCTTCCATCTCTTTCTCTGGTCCACCTGAGGGAAATTGCCATCCTTTGGTTGCTTTCCATATCTTCTTCTAATTTCTATTTTCTCTTTTTTCGTCCAAACATGTGTTTCGTAAATGACCAGTTTTCCTACATATCCTGCACCTAAATGTAGTGTTTCATAATCAAGGTGTTGCATCCATTTTTTTCTTGTTATGAATCAATTGAATGATTTTTGGTAGCCCCTTGTTGAGATCCACTTCCACGTAGATTCGTGCGAAAGTGAAGATTCTCTCTGTTGAAAATGCAACAAGATGATGGAGCTTAGTGAAATGAAGTCGCCTTCACTAAGTGGGCCCGCAGGCTATTTTTGGCGCAAAGTCTATTTTTAGACATATGGATCATGGTCTATGAGTTGCAGGATGTTATTTATGGATGATTGGTCGAGTTGGTAAAAATAGATGGACCTCTATTTTTAGACATTGGGCGGTTTCTATTTTTAGACTGCCGGGCTAAAAATAGAACAGTCAAATATTATTAATCCTTAATAATATTTAGACTATAAACATTATCTTATCCTCTTGGAGCACTTCAGTTTGATGCTTGGATGTGGCACATGCAGCTGACGGAAGGAAATACGCTTTTCCTAAGGGTTAGTTGAGCTATTGCATGGTTGACTTCAGTTAGAACTCATGTGGCAGAGTTTGGTGGAGTTGATGAGACAGTTGGTGGAGTTGTGTTCGGTTTAACTTAGTTGAACTAGTTGTATTTAGTCTAACTGGAAAATACACTAGTGATGAGTGGTGTGAATTAATTATTAATTAATTCACTAATTATTAACTCATTATTCAACTAAATAACACATCAGTTAACTGCAATGCATGGACAGTTCAGTGGAGACCAGTGTTAGAGGTGGGTGAAAGGGTGAGTGTGACTATCAGTGTGACCATAACTGTGCATGAGATTTGCACACACATGGATTGAGATTGCCAATGAGGATTGCGCAGTGAATCCAGGTGGATTCGAACTTGGATCTCACCATTATTCATCTTTGATTGCGCAGTAGAGGCAGGCAGACTTGTGGAGGAGATTTGAACCTGAGACTTGTTCAACTTCCGTGCTAGTTTGTGTGTAGCATGTGAGATAGTGCTGAGAGCTGTGAGAGCTTTGTGCTATGTATTGTTACATGTTCTCTATCATTATATTATACAGATAGTTGGGGGTTTTCAGCTATTGCTTTCCCCATTACATACTGTGTCAGATGTGTGTTTGATTATTGTGTTTATGTGCGCATGCGATTGTTTCTATTTCCGCATATTGATGATCAATTGTAGAAGAGGTTATGTATTATGCATGAAGCTTAAATAGTGTGTAATCAGGATAATCTCGGTGAATAATTCAGCAAATTATTCAAATTTCTACATGGTATCGGAGCGAGAATTGATCATCGGATCTATTACAGTGATTACAATTTATTTCGGTAGACAGAGTCTGTAAGCGGGCCAGGTAGCCTCTGGATCCATCCTTTCTTTGAAAGGTGATATATCTAGTAAATGCCCCTACAGTCGATCTCTGTGCTAGAAATAATTTGTTCTCACAGATCCAGAAGCAGCTGAGTTTTGAGCTTGGAATTCGAATTTGCAGCAGAATTTGGAATTCGAAATTTGCAACAGTTTTCTTGGTGCTAGAGTTGAAATGTCTTTCAACGGATTGCAACTGGAATATGCCCTTGAGGGTAGTTCGAATTATGTTGCATGGAAGGACAGAATGGAGGCGGTATTAGATGATAACGGGCTGAAGGAGTTCATAGAAGCTGAGATCCCAAAGCCTACTGATGCTGCTCAAGTTGAGGCTTGGCAAAAGAAGATGGCAAAATGTCGAAGGATTCTGTTGGAGGGCGTGAAGGATCACATTGTATCCAGCCTGCATGGAAAAGCTTCTCCATATTTGATGTGGAAAGCATTGACAGATCTATTCCAAAGCAAGAGCGACCAGAGGAAGTTGGCGCTCAAGGATAAACTCAGAAACATTAAGATGGAGAAAGGCGACAGTATCGCCAAGTACCTCACGAAGTTCACTCAATGCAGAGATGAGCTGGGAAGTGTGGGGGTGACTGTTGATGATGAGGACTTGGTGGAACTGGCTCTCCTTGGTCTTCCGAAGAGTTGGCATTCCTATCAGGACTCTGTCAATGGTCGGGAGAAGTTGCCGGGATGGGAGCGACTTTGGTCGAATCTCATGCAAGAGGAGATAAGGCGAACTACCAAGGACAGATCTTCATCAAAGGCATCTGATGAAGAAAATTGCGATTTGGCTGCCAAAGAAAAGAATGGGAAGAGCAAGAAAGCTTCTCAGTCTGGTGCGAAAGGAAAGAAGCAAGACATGTCCAAGGTGAAGTGCTTTCACTGTCACCAACACGGACATTATGCCACAAATTGTCCGCAGAAGAAGAAAAACAAGCAAGCGGGAAGATCTGCAGATGGAGAGGCTTTGGCCTCGTAGTTCGAGCTTGACTTTTCACTGATCGCATGCTTGGTTTCAAGTGTGGCGGGATTATTATGGTTCTTGGACAGTGGTGCGTCATTCCACATGACGGGAGATCGAGATCTGTTTTCAGATCTGGAGGAAAAAGATCTTGGAGTGCACATCGAGATGGGCGATGATGGTAGATACAGTGCGACTGGTATCGGTTCCATTTCCTTTGAGAGGGAGTCTGGTAAACCTTTCATAATGAAGGAAGTTTTGCATGTTCCAGGATTGATGAAGAACTTGATCTCTGTAGCAATGTTGGAAGACAAGGGGTATGATGTGGTCTTCAGCGAAGGAAAAGCCTTCCTGCGCAATAAGACTACTGGTGAGACCCGGAAGATAGGGGTTCGAGTCAAGAACCTCTATCAGTTGCAAGTAGATGGCTGTGCAGCAATGGCATGCAAGGCGGAAGGAGTGGTGAGCCGAGATGAAGGCGAGCTGTGGCACCGGAGATTGGGCCACCTTCACCATGGAGCTTTGAAGATACGACAGCAGATTTCTACTGGGCTTCCTAAGGGCACTCTTGCGTAGTTAGATCAGTGCAAGGGGTGTACCTTAGGAAAATATGTGAAATCCACCTTTCACAAGAAGGATAGTCATGCCACGACGATCCTTGAGAGAGTTCACACAGACGTGTGTGGTCCTTTCTCAGTTGCTTCGACAGAAAAGCACAAGTATTATGTGATCTTTGTTGATGATTTCTCTCAAAAGTGTTGGATATTCTTCATGCAGAAGAAAAGCGATACATTCGCGAAGTTCTGTGAGTTTAAAGCACTGGTCGAGAAGGATTCAGGGAAGAAGGTGATTGCTCTAAGGAGTGATAATGGTGGTGAATTCATCTCGGCTGAATTCAAGGAGTTCTATAGCGCAAAAGGGATTCGGAGAGAGCTCATTGCACCCCATAACCCACAGCAGAACGGGGTGGCTGAGCGGAAGAACAGAATGATCGTGGGTGCTGCATGATCAGGGCCTACCCCTTCACTTGTGGGCTGAGGCATGCAATACAGCAGTGTATGTGCAAAACCGTTGTCCTCACAAGGTTCTTGGCATGAGTACTGCCCGGAGGGAGCGTTTTACGACGAGAGGCTGACATTTCTCATTTGAAGATTTTGGCTCACACATGCACATGCATGTGACGAAGGACGCGAGAAAAGAGCTAGATCGGCCAGGAAGAGGTTGGAATATTTGTGGGGTACACTGATACGCCCCACAACTATCGAGTGTATTTTCTAGACAGTCGCAAGACTGTTGTGCGACGGGATATTAAATTTCAGGAGGAGAAAGCCATAAAGTGTTCACTTGAGAGGGAGCCACACTTGCATGCAGATGAGGAGATTTTAATTCCTAAGGATGAGCTTCCGGATGTGGATCAGCCACAAGAGGAAGTTCATGGAGTGGAAGAGACCACTCATGCAGCGCCAACCATCAGAGGGTGCAAGCGCACTACCGAAGCTGAGCGACTGGCTCAAGATGTAGAGAAGGTTGTAGGAGCACCTACAGCACAGCGCAGATAGAGACAGTCACCAGACCGGTACACTGGATACATGGTTGTTGTGAGAAAATGTGTTGTGATAGAGCCATCCTCTTTCGAGGAAGCTATGGAGGATCCCGCATGGGTAGATGCCATGGTGGAAGAATATGACTCTATTGTCAGAAACAGTGCATGGGAGATTGTCCCGCGACTGGAGGGGAAATCAGTGGTGGGTTCGCGATGGATCTACAAAGTGAAGCAGGTGGCTGACGGGAGTGTGGAGAAGTACAAGATAAATTACAACACAGTGGCTTCTCGCGAGATCGAGAGATCTGATTATGGGAGACCTTTGCACTGTCGCAAGGTACTCTTCATACGGACGATCCTAGCTCTCAGTCTGGGTGGATGACATCCATCAGATGGATGTGAAGACTGCGTTCCTCAATGGAGTCATTGAGGAGGAGGTGTACATAGAGCATCCTGAAGGTTTCGAGATCTTCAGCAGTGAGTCGCATGTGTGCAGACTCAAGAGAGCACTGTACGGGTTGAAACAAGCACCTCGTGCTTGGTACACACGGATAGACAGTTATTTCACCAGACTTGGATTCTCCAAGAGTGAGGCGGATCCTAACCTGTACCAGATTGTGGTGGAGGGGAAGTTGCTGATCATTTTAATGTATGTAGATGATCTGATTTTGACGGGTGATGAGAAATTTATTGATACTTTCATAGAGAGGACCTTGCTAGAGAGTTCGAGATGAAGGACTTGGCCTCATGAACTATTTCTGGCAGGATTGAAATACGCGGCAGTGGTGGGTGATGTTGTTCTCGGGGTAAGTATGCCGGGAATGTTGGAGAAGTTCAACATGCATGTGCAAGCCTGTTGATACTCCTCTTCCTGGAGGTTGGAGGAAGGAGGATGCTACTTCAGCGGAGGTAGTGGATGCCACTGTCTTTCGACAGTTGGTGGGGTCGCTTATGTATCTGGTCAATACATGACCCAACATATGCTATGCTGTTAACCAGCTTTCGTAAGCTATGGTTAAGCCTACCAAGCTCTTTTGGAAGGCAGGAAAGCATGTATTGTGTTATCTTAGAGGCACATCGGGATATGGTCTGTGGTATAGACAGGAGGATAGGGTGAAGCTTTGTGGCTTCACGGATGCAGATTGGGCAGGGAGCCCAACGGACCGAAAGAGCACATCTGGAGGGATCTTCAGTATCGGGTCAACATCATTTTCCTGGTACAGCAGGAAGCAGAGATCCGTGGCACTTAGTTCTGCGGAGGCCGAGTATATGGCAGCAAGCTTGGCTGCATGCGAGGCTATTTGGATGAGGAAGATTCTGGTCGGGTTGTTCGGGTCACATTTGGAGCCTACTGTGATTTATTGTGATAACCAAAGTTTCATTAAACTGTTGGCTAATCCAGTATTTCATGATAGATCCAAACACATCGACATCATGTACCATCATATCAGAGATTGTGTGCAGCGGAGAATCATGTTACTTTCATATATTCCCACGGAGGATCAGGATGTTGACATCCTGATGAAGGCGCTCACAAGGAGAAAATTCGAATTCCACAGAGGCAGGATAGGGGTTATAGATAATCCATATCTTGTTGAGAGGGAGTGTTGAAAATGCAACAAGATGATGGAGCTTAGTGAAATGAAGTCGCCTTCACTAAGTGGGCCCGCAGGTTATTTTTGGCGCAAAGTCTATTTTTAGACTATGTCTATTTTTAGACATATGGATCATGGTCTATGAGTTGCAGGATGCTATTTATGGATGATTGGTCGAGTTGGTAAAAATATATGGACCTCTATTTTTAGACATTGGGCGGTTTCTATTTTTAGACTGTCGGGCTAAAAATAGAACAGTGAAATATTATTAACCCTTAATAATATTTATACTATAAACATTATCTTTTCCTCTTGGAGCACTTCAGTTTGAGCTACGAATGTGGCACATGCAGCTGGCAGAAGAAAATACACTTTTCCTATGGGTTATTTGAGCTATTTCATGGTTGACTTTAGTTAGAACTCATGTGGCGGAGTTTGGTGGAGTTGATGAGACAGTTGGTGGAGTTGTGTTCGGTTTAACTTAGTTGAACTAGTTGTATTTAGTCTAACTGGAAAATACACTAGTGATGAGTGGTGTGAATTAATTAATAACTAATTCACTAATTATTAACTCATAATTCAACTAATGAACACATGAGTTAACTGCAATGCATGGACAGTTCAGTGGAGACCAGTGTTAGAGGTGGGTGAAAGGGTGAGTGTGACTATCAGTGTGACCATAACTGTGCATGAGATTTGCACACACATGGATTGAGATTGCCAATGAGGATTGCACAGTTGAAGCCAGGTGGATTCAAACTTGGATCTCACCATTATTCATCTTTGATTGCGCAGTAGAGGCAGGCAGACTTGTGGAGGAGATTTGAACCTGAGACTTGTTCAGCTTTTGTGCTAGTTTGTGTGTAGCATGTGAGATAGTGCTGAGAGCTATGATAGCTTTGTGCTATGTATTGTTACATGTTCTCTATCATTATATTATACAGATAGTTGGGGGTTTTCAACTATTGCTTTCCCCAGTACATCCTGTGTTTATGTGTGCTTTACTATTGTGTTTATGTGCGCATGCGACTATTTCTATTTCCGCATATTGATGATCAATTGTAGAAGAGGTTATGTGTTATGCATGAAGCTTAAATAGTGTGTAACCAGGATAATCTCAGCGAATAATTCAGAAAATTGTTCAAATTTCTACAATATAATCAACCACCTCTTTCTTCATATATGGATAAAGTATTGCTTCTTGACTGTTGAATTATCTTTTGATACCCTTGATGCCCAAAGGGTAATTTATGCATCTCATTCAACACTAAATATTTTGGCACCGAGGAGTTATACACATAAATTATGCCTTTATATGTATTTAAAAAAAAAAAAAACGTCTTATTTCATCTCATAATTCCTTTATTTGGGTTGCATTTCACCTCACTATAACATGCTTTTTATTTCCATGTATTTTTATTCTAAATTAGCCTCCTAAAATTATAATTTTTGAATTAGGTTTGAATGTGCTTATGGATATAGCATCCATTTTAAGTAATCTCTTAGTGAGTGCATCAACTACTCTATTTTCCTACCCCTTTATGTTCATAATCTCAAATTCATAATCAACCAAATGTTCTAGCCAACTAATTTTTCTAGCATTTAAATGTGGTTCTCCAAAAAATCCTTTAACACACTGTGGTTATTTCTTAACTCAAACCTCTTTCCCATGTTGCAATACATCCATGTATTCAAGGAATGTATAATGGCTACCAACTCCAAATCATAAGTGGCATAAATTGTTTCATGCTCCTTGAGCTTCTTGGATTCATAACATATCACATGATATTTTGCATGAGCACTCCTCCAAGTCCTTCTTTACATCCATCCATGCACAAAATAAATTCTTCATCCAAGTTTAAAAGAAACATGTTATCTTTTCATACTTATATGTGAGTTCTAAGTAATACTAGAAATCAATTCCACCATAATACTGTACGCAAGAATTAAGCTAGATCAACATTTTTTATTTCCTATATTTTTCTAAATAAGCTCCACTTATTGAATCTTGATATCATAACCAAAAAAGTATAATTTTTCTATTACAAAAATAACATATAAGTGTATGAGTATTAACCTACCTATAGAAAGGTAATTCGGGGAAGAGTATGCCTATCTTCATCAGTAAATATAATAAATATGATATATTTATGAAACGAAATCACAAAATATATTGACCAAAAAAACATTTCCAAATTCATCAATTAAATTCCCAATCCCAATTATTAAGCCAGTGCTTCAATCATAAGAATTGTATAGTGAATGTTGCAGCAAGAGAAACTAATGTTACCGATTTAGAAGCATATTATTCTTCAAAAAGTTCCAAGTTAAAACAACAGATTTGCATAAATTAGGAACAAGTAGAAATTTTCTACAGTCATTGAAGCACGATAATGCACCCATGAATACATGCAGTTTAGATGAAAATTATTATGCTCATTTTCACAAAATTACTAGTCACTGTAAAATTGTTTCCAACAACAACCATTTTTTTAAATGAAAGCTTTAGATATTAAAAGTAACAATTGTCATATTCTCTATTCACACTTCAACAACTTGCTAAATTCATTTTCACATTCATACAAAAAATTGTATACATATGAAGCTATGTCCAATAAATAATTTGCTCAATTTTAGAGTACATACAAGCTACAGTAAGAAGGAAGTTTACTCTAACAATTTATATGCACAAAAACTACATCCATTGAAGTTTTGACAAACACTTTGCAAGCACGCAATCTACAAGCTACAACCATTGAGGAATTTTCATAAACATTTTGAAAACATGCAATCTACAACCATTGAGGCCTTTTGACAAACGCTTTGCAAGAATGCAAGTAATCTACATCCATTGAGGCATTTTTTCAAATGCTTGGAAGCCACAATCGCTTAAGGAACTTTGACATGAATCTAAGATTCTCCCTCAACTTATTTAACTCATAAAATTTATAAATTAATTCTCCAAATGAAAAAATATTAAAATAGGGACTAAAACATTTTATTATTTCACCCAAAACTTGACAGCACGCACACATAGTTGGAATCAAGAATATGCAAAATCATCTAGATTTATGTTATGGGTTTGGAAAGGTGGTTTTTTTTTAAATCAAGTAAGGGGTTACCAGTCAAAATGGTATGGATAACCCTGATGTTCTCCTAAATCATTACGAAATTGTCCCTGGATGCAATTTTTTAAACTAGGAAATCTTTTAACTCCTAGAATCTCATTTACAGATTTTTTCAAATAGATGGCATGCAAGCTTTAATCTACAACCATTCATTATTATTTTAATGCATTGCGTATCCTTACTTTTTATCTACATTTTTAAGGATTGTAAGCACATAATGACTGAAAATTACCTCAATTATTTTCCTTGAAACTCCAATTGCCATTATTTTGCATTTTTATTTTAACGGTTGATCGAGTGATTCATCCAGGTATATGTTGGGTATGCATTAATTTCCTTACTTATCCCACAAGCTGCAAGTTAGCACTTATTCATGCATAATTATTTTCATATATAATAAAAATGATAAGATTTACCATTCATGAATTTTTCCAAACACTTTGCAACATATCCTGAAACCATTTCCAAAACATGTCTCTACTTACCTATTTCAATTAAAATCAAACAAAACCATAATTCATGAAGCTCTTATCCAATTCCTTTGAAATTTATTTATTGAAATTACTTTCATAAATATTTGTATTTCCTTTCTCAAATGTTGAAGATAAATTCAAATCCAATCATTGAGAATATGATCCATCTTTGGTCCCTTAACCAACTCATTTCAACCATCTATTTTTCCACCCAACCATATCCAGGGAGAAATTCTTGCCCTGGAAATCCCGAGTTGTAAGTGCTCACGAAAAATACCAAAATAAAGCATTAGAGAGATATCCAAGGTAATATGTGGAAGATAAGTTTCATTTCCTCCCAATACCACTCACGTTCAACTCCATTTGGTACAGATACTTCGTAATTTATATTAGCATTTACTACTCTCCAATTCTCTCCCTCTCACATTGTTCTTCAAATATCTCAAGCTCTTGGCATCACCATGCACCTCCCTAAAGTGAAAATGCATGAGACACGTATCTAGGAGGAGCAAAAAATTATTTTCATAGAGTAATATGCATGCATTGAGGAAAAGTAACACATTCCATTTAGAGGAGTGTAACTCATATAATTAAGGAGATGCATGCATGCCTTATTTAAGGAGAGT
Source organism: Pinus albicaulis (assembly GCA_034641835.2). Lineage (NCBI taxonomy): Eukaryota > Viridiplantae > Streptophyta > Pinopsida > Pinales > Pinaceae > Pinus > Pinus albicaulis. The sequence continues at coordinate 193,067,594 of CM076580.1, forward strand.
GTAACATATGCATTAAATAGAGCATAAGAGGAATATTTTATGACATGATTTTAATGAGTGTAAGAGGAATATGCCATCTCTTTTATGAGTGCATAAAAGAGAGTGTAACATTTTATTAACAGAGAGAGCAAGTTACATAGAGCCATGAGAGTCATTAAGGAGGGAGTTGTGAAGTGATTGAGGAGGTATAATTCCCTTTTAATAAAAGTGTCATAGTCTCATAAAAGATATAAATAATATTAATAATATTGAGGATTAAGTCAAGATTGAACTATTGGATTTATTAACGAGAAGTTAAGTGATTTTCCTTTAAGTATACATGATTACCCATTGATTGAAGGTGATTTAATATTTTTGGAAAGTTGTACTTGAGATGCTAGACATGACATTCTATATTTTATAAAGTCACTCCAAAATTGTTATAAATGAGATTTTATTAAGGAAATTCATCCTTAGTTTGCCCATGAGTGGTATTTTTCTTTCGGAGAATAGGTATTATGTGCCCCTATTGCATGCAACTTTGTGCCTTAGTAGATTGAGGACTTCACACCCTGATCTTCTCTAAAGATCTAAGATTCCACACCTTGATCTTTTTAAATATTCAAGACTCTATGCACTAAAATTTATATTATAGATCTAACACTCCACATCTTTATATTTCATGGATTTAGGACTTTGCACCCTAATTTCCATGGATTCTCATCTACTCTGCTTTGAAACTTTTCACTTCACCTTAAGGTACTAATTGTGATCTCATACCCATCTGATGGTTCGTTGGTAAGGTATTTTTCCAAGACCTACACACATCACAATATCATAGATCAAAGGAATCAAATGAACTTCATAATTAAATTATTCACATTTTACCAAGGATTATGTGTGACTTCTACAGTGATTTCATTTTTGGACAAATGACTTCCAGAGTCATTTATAACTCGAGCATCCTTTTTGGCAATGACCAAGTCCCTTTCCACATCATGTTTAGTATGATATTAAGCATATATAATTATAGAAATAATGTATCATACATAAATCATAACTAACCATATGTTCCATATAACCATGATCATCCATGGATCTATGTATCTCAATCCTGGATCAACATCCATGTCATACACCTATTTCAAAACTAGGATATCAAAAGAGAAAACATTGATGATATGCACATAACCAAAATCATTTCTTATACACACAACCATATATATTATCATAAGAACATAACAACTAGGGGACCCAAACTAGGTCTATAGAATATAAGCATGTACATTAGTCTGACATGCATACTATTATAAAATTATATTAAAATCACCCACTCTAAGTGTCATCAAAGCTATCTCACCAAGAAGGGATACTACATACTCCCCCTCTTGGGCTAAACTTGGCCCGAATTTTTTCTGACAGTCATAATATACTTAGTTATTTTAGATTCTCCTATCAATATGGTGTTAATGTTATGTATATTTATTTGATATCCTTTTATTCATGTCAATCAGTAGTTTAATGTTTTCTAAAGTGGATGCAACTCCATGAAAACTTAAACATACCATTCTTATTCAAGTAGAAAATATATCCATTCCATATTAGGAATGTTTTGATATAAAATGCCAAATATTTATATATCAAAACCAGCCATAAAATTTATAATACCATATCAAAATACTATTTTATGTAATTTATATAACATCTACTTAAGCCATCTATAATAATTTTATATTCTACGTGTTTTTATTTTTTCATAGTCTGCATGAATCCTACATGTGTCATCTTCTTGATTCTATAGTATGCTGATCTTGCCAAGCTATAAATCGCTCACACATTGGTTTTATAAACAGCAATGATGGTCCATCCCATCTCATAATCAAATCTGCATATAATAAGCATAAAATCACCCTCATATGATTTCCCGTGAAGCTACACAACAAAACATGATTTTATATATAAAACCCACTCTTACATCCCACTTGATTTATTTCTTCTCAATATAAGTTCCCCCTTTTCATTCCATAAGGCATCCTCGTAATCAAAACCTTTAGGATCTACCTATAATTTTTACCAAATTTAGTAAAAATCATAATTTGAGGTTCAAGGCACCTTTTTTCTTCTTTTTTTAACTAACAAGCTAGGGTTCCATACAGTCCTCATTGACCCACTTATGTGTTATAAACCATTCCTTTAGTTCCCATAATATTCATTATTATTCATTTCTCGCACTTTAGAATCAATTATGAATGAATCTGTTAGAAGATCTTCATTCTGAAAGAACATTGATTATATATTTTTGAAAGCAGCTTGTAATCGAGAACAACTCTGATAATTATGAAAATATGGTATCTATATTATTTAATCTATCTTGATAATTGTAATTCAATTTGTTTTCAACTATAAAATCACTCATGATTTCTATTTATTATTTAATCAACTCATTTGGTTTCAAGTCTTATTCCTTACTATTAATACGTATGCAAAAATAAGATATGAAAACCATACATTTTTCAAAATGTGGATAATATTGTTGAATTCAAATAAGATTTAGACTATCACAAGGGAATTTATAGCCTAAAGCTAAACCTTTTATTTTGTTTTTTTTAGGATAATTATGACCCTCTCAAATGATTACAACATTTTGTAGGACTAATAAATACTCATACAACTATACATCCAAGCACAACATTTCTAAATCCAACAATATCTTCCATTACACATACAATACAATCATCTTAAGCTTCTAAATAATGTAAGAATTCCAATTCATCAAAATTTGATCTCACTCTCCTTCAATTTCTCCCTCAAAAAAATGTCATAAGCACATATTCTTGCAAACAATAACTAAAATAAAATTTTCATTAATCGCATACCTTTTTCCGTTAAGTTCAAAATAAAATAAAAATATTCTCACCACAAAACATGTTTATCTTCTAAACATGTTATTATCTTAACAATTTACAAGTTAATCAAATTTCAAGGAAGCATTTCATCAAGTTCATAAACAATATGAATTTTGAATCCGTCACCTAACTAACTATAGTTTAGAGAAGTTCATGAGTTCAATCTTCATAACTTCTCTAATTAATTTATTTTAATTAGAATTTAACCAATATGCAACTGATAAAATTATTAAGGAGACTATTATGGCTTTCCTAGAACTAATTTTTCTTAAGCCAATAAAAAATATATTTCATCAACTTATCACAATAATGTTTTTCCACATTTCAATAATTTTAAAATCAAATTTATTCTACTTAAATCCAACACATAAAAAAGAATTACAATACTATAGGATAGATAACTAGTTCACACTTGACTCCATACATCAAAATAAGTTACTTCAAACATTCTAAACCACATATTGGTGTTCACTATACCAATCTTAGTATATTCATTTGTAATAAAAAATAAAATAATTGATTTAAATATCTAGAAAATTCATATTATGTACCTCTATCCATTTAACTTTAATTACACATAGTCAATGCTCTTTAATCATGTCTATGAGATTTCATCAAAATATTTTTGTCATTCTAACCAGAAGAATTATTAAGCTCATAAATATATGTTAGTATGGATTCCACACCCATACCTTACCTCATTACTTAGCTCATAGATATGTTAATATGAATTCCACACCCATACCTTACCTCTTTACTTATCTCATAGATATATCTTAGTATGTGTTCCACACCCATACATTAGCTCATAGATATATTCTAGTATGGATTCTAAAAACATACATAACTTAAGGAAAATATAACCTTCAAGCGTTCCTTGAAATGGCTTCCACAACCATTCATGCGTGAGTATTTTAAGCCTCTTTCTTACTAGGAAGATCATACCACAACCTATTATTTGAGTAATTTCAATCTATTTGATGCATATTTTCCACCCAAACTAGACAAAATCATGTCAAAGAAATCATAGGAATTACATTCTTACTCGTTAAGAATGTATCATATTTTAACACATCAAATTAATGCACATACATTACTCATGAACCTATAATCATAGTTAAAAGTGACATCCTTCAAGGTATATTTTGTTATGTTTCCATTAGTGTATATAGGAAAAGAGTCAAGATTAACATGATGAACTCAATCATCACGTCAATTTAATATCAACCTTACACTAATTACACATTCCGAAAGCATACACACCAAGGTCATCATACTATAGTATATATTAACCCAATATTTTCCTTGGTAGATATGATTTTAGCTAGTAAATATGGTCACTAAGCCCATATCACATTGATAATTATGCCTTAAACATATATGAAACCATGCATGCACCCCACCTAACTCACTCATTGATTGAAAATCAATCCATTCACATGCTTGGGTTTAACCCCAACTTTCTCAAGAACATCCTTTCCCAACATGTCCTTAAGTCTTTTAACATATTTCTAATAATTTGTCTTAAAAAATATATATAAAGGAATATAAGAAATCATTATTTTTTCTTTCATGAGTTTCTAAATTACATAATAATAATAATAATAATAATATCCCCTATGCAACTAATATGCTTCCATGTCAACATACAAAACATCTCAACATGCATGCAAAATCAACATTCATACAAAATCAACATACAAGTAAGCATGGTGTCCCATTAGGCCCTAGTGTTATAGCTAGCTTTGATACCATATGTAAGGTCCCACCTTACCAATGATTAATAGTATAGAGAAGTAAAGGTCACATTGAATACTATTACTCAATTTCATTTTACTCATAATATGACTAACTTAGTTATCATGTAATCATGTTCCTTCGGTTACTTCAATGTAAGAATATAACATAAGAATTCGTGGATAAATTTCCCTTAAAACCAATTCCAAAACACATTTATCCTCAAGTTTAAAAGTAACATGTGCTCTTTTCATACTTATATGTGAGCTAGAAGTAAGACTAGAAATCAATTCCACCGTAGTTCCATATGTGAGCATTAAGCTAGATCAACCTATTTGATTTCCTAGATTGCGCTCCACTTATTGACTCTTGATATCATAACCACAAAAATATAATGTTTCTATTACAAAAATTAGATATAAGTGTATGAGTACTAAGCTACCTATAGAAAGGTAAATGTGGGAACAATATACCTATCTTCATCGGTAAATCTAATAAATATGATATGTTTATCAAATGGAATCAAAAAATATATTAACCGAGAAAATTTTCCAAATTCATCAATTAAAATTCCCAATCCCAATTATTAAGCCAATGCTTCAATCATGAGAATTGTATAATGAATGTTGCAGCAGGAGAAACTAATGTTACCAATTCAAAAGCATATTATTCTTCAAAAAGTGACAAGTAAAACAATGGACCTGCATAAATTGGGCACGAGTAGTTCTTTTCTATTGTCATTGAAGCGCAATAATGCACCCATGAGTACATGCAGATCAGATGAAACTTATTATGCTCATTTGACAAAATCCCATAGATTTAGTCACTCTAAAATTGTTTCCAACAACAACCATTTTTTTTAAATGATAGCTTTAGATAATAAAAGTAACAACTTTCATATTCTATATTCACACTTAAACAAATTATTAAATTCATTTTCACATTCATACAAAAAATTGTAGACATAGGTAGCTACGCCCATTAAATATTCTATTCATGAATTTTCTAGTACATAAAAGCTACAATAAGAATGACATTTACTCTAAAAATTTATATGCACAAAAACTACATGCATTGAAGTTTTGAAAGACACTTGCAAGCATGCAATCTATAGGCTACAACCATTGAGGCCTTTTGACAGACACTTTGAAAACATTCAATCTACAACCATTGAGGCCTTTTGTAAAACACTTGGAAAACATTCAATCTACAACCATTGAGGCCTTTTGACAGACACTTTGAAAACATTCAATCTACAACCATTGAGGCCTTTTGTAAAACACTTGGAAGTAAGAAAATTTGACATGAATCTAAGATTCTCCCTCTACTTATTTATCTCATAAAATTTATAAATTAATTCTTCAAATGACAAAATATTAAAACATGGAATAAATCATCTTATTCTTTCGCCCGAAACTTGACAACAAGCGCACAGAGTTGGCAACAACAATCTAAAAAATCAACCATTTTACAATCTTGGTATGGGAAATTGTTTTTTTAAATCAAGGTGGGGGTTATAGGTGCAAATGGTATGGATAACCCTTATGTTGTCCGGAATCATTACGAAACCACCCATGGATGTAATTGTTTAAAATAGAAAATCTTCTGACTCCTAGAATCTCATTTATAGATTTTGTTAAACGGATGGCATGCAAGCTTGAATATAAAACCATTGATGATTATTATAATGCATTATGTATCCTTACTTGTTGTCTACATTTGCAAGGATTATAAGCACATAATGACTAAAATTTACCTCAATTATTTCCTTGAAATTCTTGGTTGTCATTATTTTGCATTTTTATTTTAAGGATTGATCCATTGATTCCTCCAGGTACATGTTGGGTATGTGTCAATTTCCTTACTTCTCCCGTAAGATGCAAGTTAGCAATTATTCATGCATAATCATTTACATATAAACTAAAAATAATAGAAATTTCCCATTCACGGATTTTTCCAAACACTTTGCAACATATCCTAAAACCATTTCTAAAATGTGTCTCTACTTACCCATTTCAATTAAAATGAAACAAAACCATAACTCGTGAAACTCTTAACCAAGTCCTTTGGATTTTTTTTTTTGCAATTACTTTCAAAAATATTTGGCTTTCCTTTCTCAAATGCTAAATATATATTCAATTACAATCCTTTAGAATATGATCCATCTTTGGTCCACTAACCAACTCATTTTAAACCATCTGGTTTTCCTCCCAACCACATCCAGACACCACTTCTCCCCCTGGAACCCCTGAGCTATAAGAGCTCACAAAAAAATACCAAAATATAGTGTTAGAGAGATATCTAAGGAAATATGAGGAAGACAAGTTTCACTTCCTCCCAATACCACTCATGTTCAACACCATTCGGTAGAGCTACTTAGTAATTTATATTAGCATTTCACTACTCTCCAAATCTCTCCCTCTCACAATCTTCTTCAGATATCTCAGACTCTTGGCATCGCCATGCAGCTCCTCAAGTGAGAATATGTGAGACACATATATAGGAGGAGAAAAAATTTATTTTTATAAAGGGGGAGTAATATGCATGCCTTGAGGAAAAGTAACATGTTCCATTTATAGGAGTGTAACTCATGCCATTAAGGAGAGCTATGTCTACCTTAGTTAAGGAGATTACAGCATATGCATTAAAGAGAGCATAAGAGGAATAGTTTATGACATGATTTTAATGAGTGTAAGTGGAATATTCCATCTCTTTGATGAGTGCATAAAAGAGAGTGTAATGTGTTATCATTCTGTCATTTATGATATTGTGAGAATAAACACAGAGGACAACATCAAAACTACTTTGGAAGCTAGGATATAGCCCTACCAGCTTCATGGAGGGATCTACCTATAAAAATTTTCTATGTTTAATGTGGATTTTAGGTTATTTATTACTTTTTTGATTGTTTATTTGTTTATGATTTGATTGGATTGTTTGGTTGATTAAATTTTCATAATTCCATTGGGCTATGGAGTCTAAATATTAACTAGGTCTGCATCAAACTTTGAAGGAGTTTCATAGGGTAAGCTACATTGCACTAATTGGATCTTTCATAATTTTAATGAATTATGAAATAGAAGAAATGTAAGGTTCAGTGGAAACCAAGGAGAAATGAAGAATTTGACTTCAACAGAAAACATATAAATTACAAACAGCCAAAATGGGGTGCTCTTTATAACAAATCCTATTCGTCATAGTTTCTCTTATGTAATTAAGCTTTTAAGAAATGACAGAGAAAGGAAACAATGAATAAACACATTAACAAAAAAAAAATATCACCAATTCATAAACCACATGAATCCTGTGAACAATGTCCTTGTATTATTGATGCATCGAGCAACCAGAAAATTACAATAACTTAGAGAAAAGTATACTCAACAATCAACTTGGAATACTTCAAAATGTGAAGTATTTATACAATAAGTTACAAATTAATTTACAAAATCGTTATCTCAATCAATAGTGTATAATTAGCACTATCCTAAACAATAAAATCAATCTTTGCATAGTAATAGGCAAGGTGGACAATTGTGTGGAGAGGTGGCTCTACTTTGGAGGAGTCAGTTGTCGAATGGGCCTATTCCTGTGTTGCATTGGCTGATGTGTTGTCTTATGTGTTGGCCTTTCTTCTTACTACACCCGAATTACTGCTCAGTCCTATAACTCACAAAGTTTGTCCCACCTATCTTCATCTGGAATGGTTAAATTTATTACCTTCCAATAAATTTCAACAACCTCAGTATATTTGGAAAATGTGGGCCTCACCATAGCAATATGATTTATTTCATGATGGATGAAGAAATCATTGCCCATAGCTTCTAAGAAATCTCTGTCTGTCATGATGCCTTTGATATTTGAAAATTTTGAGTTGTCTTTGGCTACCTCCAATTTTCTAATGTAATCTTCATGAGTATTAATTTTCATTAATTACAAATAAACTAGGTATCCCCTTCTTAGTTATAGGTTCAATCGCAGTGAAAAATATATTTACTTCTATCTCCAAACTATGACATTTCTCCTCTAACTGAACAACCCGATTCTTTTCGGTGAGAATATTATTTACCCCCAAAATTGTTTATGTTCTATCATCAACTCCTAAATCATATAATTCATAGTTTTTCTTGGAATTTAAGAATTTAATGATATTTATTGTTGTTGCGAGCATTTATCCCAACTGTTCATTAATATTTTTAATGACCTTTGTTTCTCTTTTGATTAAATCTTTCTTCTCAAAGATAATATGAATATAGTGCCAAATTTGAGCCATTGAATTCATGATATCTGTCCAAATAATTTCCCTGGCTTGGGCCAAGGTCTGTCCAATTTCAGATTCCCTTTCATATTTTTGCAACCTTTCAATCAGCTTATGATCCCTCTGAGCTCTAGTAGAGTCTAAAGCTTCACTCCTAATCTTCTGGTCCTGTAATGCTTTGACTTATTCTTGCAAATTTTTTATTTCTTTTGTCCGAATTGATAGATTTTCCACAGTTTTGGTCAGTTTTTCATCACCATCAGTAGACTATGTAGTAGGTGCATTGGAGCTTGTAGTTGTTTTCATGGGAGTGGCTATAAGAGGTAAAACATCCTAAGGAATCATGGATAGCTTATCATTCTTCTCCTTTTCCTTTATCATTTTATCCAACTCTGTTTCCATTTGTCTTATCGGAGCATTCTGTTCCATGATCATATTCATCATGTTAGTTTTCAGAGTTTCTATTTCTTCAATGCGCTTTGTGAGGGGATCTTCAATGACTAGTAATTTCAATTGCTTCCTTAATGTTGCAATGTCAGCATTCTTCTTCTTTATCAATTCCTCTACAAATTTCATGTTTACAAGGTCATATCCCATCTTCACAACTAAATCCTCTAAGGATTTAATCCTTGTGTCCTTTGCAAGAGAATAAATCTTTCCCATCTTCAACTATGACTGAGTATTGGACAATGAAACCTGCAGTTTAGAAACAATCATAGTAGTGTTAGTTAAAGTGGAGCAAATCATTTCACCTATTTGTTTATGCCTCTCCATTTGGTAAATAGGATGAATATCCTTTGTATCAAACTCGAATGTTGATTTCTTGTAATCTGATGTTGATTTAGGTTGTGGAACTTGGGCCTCAAGGAAGGCCATATGTATATTTCCCTTCTCTAACTCAAAAATTGATAGTAGCCTGCTTTGGGAGTTGGAAGTCTGCTTCCAAAATTGAGCATAATTATTTTTCTTAAGAATCTCATTCTTTAGTTTTATTTCTCTGAATCTGTCAAACATTCTTCTCTTTCTCTCCTTGGATAAATTTTGTTGGTTGGAAAATTTATTGCTACCCCTAGGATACTGAGGATGATGTGGAAGATGCAGTAAACTGGCCTCATTCCTAAGAGGAATATGGTGTTTCTTTTATTACCATAGCCACCTCCCACCCTAAATTATTCTCCATATCTACCTTTAGAATTAACTTTTTTCTCTTCCTGTACATGATTTTGAATTCTTTTCCCACGATATTAGTCACTGAAGGTGATTTTTCTTCCCTATATCTTTTGGTTGATTTATCCTGTGGAACAAGATTCTGTGATGTAGATGCAGAGACAAGTTGTTCCTCGGCTTCCCATAAAGTTTTTTTTGCCCAAACAGTCTGGTTTACATATCTCTCTATTTCAAGCCTGTGGGTATGAATGTATGGAGTAGTTTTATCTTCTACTCTTGACTTGGAAATGACACCCAGAGGGTCATAAGAACATGTGAAACTCAGGCTGAATTTCATCTCCTTAAGAATCTTATATGTCTCTCCTCCTATTGACCTATTGTTACAGATGAAGGATCCAATTTTTGTTTTGATTCCGAACTGTGATTTCCTTTTAGATGACACAAAATTTATTTCATCATAATTTAAAATTTTTACGATGTAATCGAGTGCAAAAATCCTCATAGTGTGGTATTTTAGGAGCTTGTATGGTGCCAAATCACATCCATACACTCTCATTTATGTGTAATTCTAGTACAAGTACCAGTCTCCAGTCTTTTCCTAATCCGTCAAATGAAAAACTGTTTTGATGTCTTCAATGATCCTGGGCTCTGCTGAACTTTTTAGAACACTCATGGTTGGGTGGACAAAGTGTTCAACAAACTACTTGTAGGAGAATTCTTGCTACTCCTTCATCATTAGAGAATTCCAAAATATAACTGACTATTGGTTACCCTCTTCATTTAACTTCTGCAAGGAAAATTTAAAAATGTATGATTGATAATACAAAAACATATAAATCAAAATTGAAGTGTATTTAAACACTTCTTCAGCTTGTTTGGGGCTAGATGTCGACCCCTTCCCCCACGGGAGAAATGATGTTAAAAAAAACCAACCCGAAACCATATATTGTTAAGGTTCATTGGTATGGTGTATTGGTAAATTCTTGTTGCTAGAATTTGGAGGTCGTGGGTTCTACTCCCACACACTCCACTCAAACTATAACCATAATTTTGGTGGCCCTTTGGTTGCCACATGGCAGCCCTGGGTTGGGCCACATGGTAGCCTATGATTGGCCTTCCTAACAACCAATTGCAACACACCATTTCAACCCAATCAAAACATGCCACTTGGAAAAATATCATACGCTATAGGAAAACCATCATGTGCATAGTCACCTTGTCACATAGGTATGCCTAGTCAGCTGTACAGACTGCTAATGAGGTTTCCCTGCATTTTTTTTTTAAATTTTCCTGTTTTCCAAATCAAATAGAATGCATTTCACGGAGCATACAGTGTTTATTTTCCGCGAAACAAGTTGTGCCAAATTCATGATGATGATATCTACGCGGCTGTTTAGATTCCACACTATTCTGAAAAACTTTCAAATTTTAGAATTTTTTTGAGCATCTAATCACTACTCCCCACTGAGAAGCTTTTGGACCCCAAAATATCACTTTCAAATGTCAAGTAGATGAGGGTATAACCCCCTCACCTTTTCAATATTGATACTTTTGGCATTTGAAAAATTTGTTTCCTTGGTCTTCACTCGAAGGTAACCAACATTCCCTCATCTTGAAGACTTTTTTCTTTTGTCACCAATGGCATCTTGTTGAAGCTCATTAAGAAATTTTGAAGAAAAATATTCAAAATATGGAATATTAAAATTATTTCCTTGTTATTCACTTTGAATCCTCTCCTTACAAAAGTGACGCCAAACTCCATCATCAACTTGTTGCTTGTGATTGATACGATACTTATACTTTCCTTTGCTCTTTTCAAGATGACCTTACACTATTTTATGTACCATTTGGATTTTTTCAATGAACTTCTTGGGTTTTTCCATGTCTCCATCAAAAGAAACATCCTTCTTACCAATATGACACAACAAATTATGATGCAAATGGTAAACGAATTCCACTACTTGGTTTAGTTGACTCAAGCTTGAATGTACATCTTGAAAGTATGCATATTGTTGAACATAAATTTCATGTAAAAAAATGATTCTTGAGTACAATAGTTACACAAATATCAGGCCTAGAAGGCATATCAACAAAATTTTCGCTTATACCTCTCTTATACCTTTTGACCAAGTGGAATTGTCGACGAACACCCATAAAATGAAAGTTCCTTAATTGCTGCAACTTAATCATTGCACCTTTAAAATTTTCTAAATGCAATGAAATGGAAAAGTCACTTGCATCAACCTGAAACTCAAATGACCTTTTCAAGCGTAAAAGAGAAAATAAAATAGTTGAAATGATCTTTTGCCTGGAAAGATCACATGCCTCTTCTTGTTTTTCTCCCCACTGGAAGACCTTTTTCACACATGTCAATGCATTCCAAGGAGCTACAATAGAAGTAATATTAAAAAAATAAATACTCCAACATTGGGTTGCTCCCAAAAAACCTCTTATTGAGATGACCATCTTGGGAATTTACCAATCCACAATGGTGTCAAACTTGGAGAGGTCTACCTTCAACTTACCTCCTCCAACATTATATCCCAAGTACATCAAAGAAGTTTTATCCAACTCATACTTTGACATCTTCAAAAACAAATTTTCATGCCTTACGACATCAAGCATTTTTCTCTCATACATGACATGTTCATAATGAAATTTTATAAAAATTACAATGTCATACAAGTGTACTATCACATCTAGAAATGGATCTCATTCATCATTATTCATATGCATGAAACTAGTATGAGTATGGAAAATACCATAAAACAAAATAATCCATTCATACAAACCTTGTTTGATGTTAAATGTTGTATTCCACATAACTCCTTCAACAACTCTTCTTTGATGAAAGCTACACCTTTTTTCCCTCACAATAAAATGTTTTCCATTCTTCTTGGGCACCAAAACCATAGGTGCACTGCATGGTGGAAGAGATGGTCGAGTGATTCCATTCTTCAACAAATTTTTCCTTTGCTCTAGTATTTCTACACTTTGCATTTTTGACATCCGACGCATGCCAATGTAACAAAGAAAACATTACTACTACAAAGGTTTTTCATGTGGGATTCCATTCTTCTTGAGAGGAAATCCCTTCACATCCTGAAACACATTATCATCAAGGTTAATTATATCAACCGAATCAAAATTAAAACTTGTATTACAACCATCAAATGCTTCATAAACATCATCAACATTAGGTTTGATCATATGAAGCACTAATTTTTTTTCTTGAATTAACTAGCCTTTACATTTTCCTTGCATTAACTAATGATATATTTAGTTTCGTGATGGGCCTCTCATTATGTACTCCACACCATATTTGAAGTGGTACTTGTTTTCATGGTGATAGAATATTTCATTTTTTTCATAGAGGTAAGGACTTCCAAAAACAATCCCTGAAATGTCAAGTGGTAGAACATGTAATTCCACTTCGTCAATGAAGTTTGTAGTGATTCCAAACTAGAAAATATACTTTATTCTAACCTGTAAATTGGCATCCTTGCATATCCAACCCAATGGATATGGCTTGGGATGAGGTATGGTTTCAAGATTAAGCTTCTTGACTAAGTCTTCATCTATCAAATTGGCTTGAGACCCACTATCAAACAGTGTGTTGATTTATGTATGTTTTGCAATAACGCTCACATGAAATAATTCAATCCTAGTTCCTTCATTTGGAGTACTAGTGTGGAAATTTGATGAACTAGTGCTACCAATGGATTCTTTTCCTTTCATACCCATGGTTGTAATTTTAGTTTCATCACCCAAGTCAGATCCCAAATCATGTTGAGTGATTGCAGCTGGTTTTTTTTTCCCTTGTTGTTGAATTTCTTTGGCCTCATCTCTAGATGAAGCTTCCAACAACGGTCTTCATCGTGACCATCCTTGGAAAAATTCTTTCATATGAGTTTCTCTCCTTCCTTTTTAATGTGTTGTGGCTCATTTGCATTTACCTTTGAAATATTTTTCAAAACACCAAAAAATCTTATATGATAGAAAATGTAAAATTTTGTGTGTAATAGATAGAATAATTCTGATTTATATGTTGATACATTAACATTACATGATGAGATGTGAAGGTGGGTTGATTTGGGCTCATTCACGTGCAGAACAGTTCAAGAGCTGAACTGATGGGCACATTCAGAACATTGCACACCAGACAGGGTCAAGTCAGGCTCATTCGCAAGGTTGGGAGAGATCAACACTTTTTAAGACTGAATAAATCTCAGGAAGGATAGCGGAGTCGCAGATTGGAGACGGTAGAAAGTAGAGAGATCGAATAAGATAGAAACACTTAGAATATTTCCAAAGGAGGTGATTGGGCGGTGAGGATCGAATCACAGATCTGAAAGGGGAATAGACTGATGGTTGAGAAGACATCGCAAGTTAAAACAATATGTCTTGCGATGCGATGAGAATAGGAACCACGTGTCGGCATAATGCAATTTTGCATCGGCGATATTTGAGTTTATGGGTTAAGGACTTCGCAAGTTAAATGAAATAACTTGTGATGCGGTAAGAATTAAAACTTGCAATGCGATAAAGGGAGAAGCCACGTGTTGGCACAACGATCTAGCACATATCGCACATCGGTGGGTTTATAGTTTAGCATTAATACTTCACAAGGTAAATTATTTTTGTCGTGATGCGACAAGGACTGGAGATGGTAGTGTGAGATAATACAACGGGGCTGTTAGATCTAGCGAAGTTCTATGATGGATATTACATCACACTTTGCATTAGTGATTCTATTGTCTATCATTTAAGTTATATGTTGAGTTCACTGATATGTGATGCACCGTGAATTTTTACTATATTGTGGGGCTCTACAACCATTGTTCCGTGCATATGTAAGTGGTTGAGTTATGTGAGATCTGTTTTAAAGTAAATCATTGTTGATTGCACGTGTAGGTATGTTTAATAAACTCCAATATGGTAGACTAGTGCTTATGTAAAGGGATTTTATGTGGGCCATAACCCACAGGTCCAAGGTAATGTTTAAAATATAGTTTCGTGATGCAGTGGGACCCGATCGCGTAGCGCACATTGAAAGTTGTAAAAGATAAGTGCTAAGGAAAAGTTAAAGGAAGTGAAATGTGAAGTGCGATGTTGGCACGGACGTGATGTGGTTCAAAGATGGAATATAAAGGATTTCAAGTCCGGGATTATGAGGTTTGTGTGCCATTTTATGAAGAAATAGGCAAAACATGGTAGAGAGACTCAACTAACTGACCCGACATAGATAAAAGGAGAAGAGGCATAGTCGGGTAGCAAATAACATGATGAATAAATTTTAAGCACAGCGGCATAGGCAGAGTCAGGCAGAAGAACGTATAGTGGCATTTTTGGAAGCACGACAGCTGGGTCAAGTCGAGCACTAAGGGATCATTACAAAACTGCATAGTTGCTTCATTATAACTAGAAAGGACACCTCGGCATTTTGGGAGGACGCATCAGCAACATCAGATTTAGAAAAATGAATAATATTTCCAGTTTTAATTTGTTTTCTCCATATGATTTCATAAGAATTCTTAACAGTTTAGGTAGTCGAGTAGTTTCAAGAAGTTCAACAGTTATGAACCACTTTGATTTTTTCAAGTAGATAGAAATAAAGAAAATGGGTTCCGAGTTTTAGACCTCTCGATGATTGTTAATTTGGTATTGAATTTTCTTAGAAATAAATGAAAGAAGATCAAGTTTCCTGCACCTGTTGATGTTGATATGTCTTTCCTGTTTTTCCCTATGTTTATTCCTCTTTGAATGAAGTGAAGTAATATAGCAGTCGGTATCTTAATTACATCTGTGAGTAAGAGTTAAAAGACCTTAATTTGTGCTCCTTCACCTCATCTCTTCTCTCTTCAAAACCTGATGAAACTTTAAAGTAATAGATTCTGTATTTGAAACATATTATTTCAAGTTTCCTCTCTCTCCATGAATTTCCTCTAAAACTTAAAAGTGATAGATTTTGTTTCTCAGCATATCACTTTGAGTTTCCCTTACAGTTCTTCTTTTCATTTCATTCGAATATCAGCAGTTTATGGCATTGTGAAGGCTTTCATTATATCATATTATTGAGTGTATTAAGAAATTAGATTCCAAAGGTGTTAATCACAGGCCATTTGATATTATAATTGTGACATACATTTGCAAAATGTCTTAAGCACTGATTCCTTTCCACAGAAAAGGGATTGTTTCTTGAGATACAACATTTTATGGCACTGTTGCCAGGGACGAAGAAACAAAGTATATTTTTCCCTGAGTTTTTCACATTATTTCCTCTAGCTATTTAGTGAGGTGAAAATACTGGGATGTGTTTGTTATTTTCAAAATTCTGGCTTTCAAAACGCCTCACACAAGGTTAGATACCTCACAGCAAATAGTCCCTGCTTTGCTAGATCTAGAAAGATTGGTTTCTAAAAAGGCTTAGAAACCTGAAACTCCTTCAACACCTGATCCTACATTGTATACTCCTAATAGTAGTTCTAGTAACCCTTTGTTTCGAGATATTTCTGAAATACTTCCTTCCTTGGAACAAGATTCACCTTTCACACCACTTTATTTTCAAGAACCTAAGGTGGAAGAACACTCCTTTCATTCTGTTTCATTTACTTTTACTCAATCTCAAAAAACTCTAGCTATTGGTCCCTCTGATATTGTCCATTAGCCTATCACCATATTAGTTTTGTCTCCACCTTCGTTCATTTTCACAACAGGTCCATTGACTACATCTAACGAAGGAACAATCAATCAAGGTGAAAACATGATAGCAACAACGTTTTTTTTAACAGATATGTTGCACTTAACCTTCCTCAACCAATGAATGCAATGCCTCAAGAGTATCTTAAATTACTCCCACATTTTACTGGAGAAGATGAAATAACTGCAGAACAACACTTTCCTATGTTTTGTACTTTTGCCGAAAATCTAAATGTAGAACATCTTGATGTTGTAATGAGGCTCTTTGTTCAATCTCTGGATGGAGAGGCTAGGAAGTGGATTAAGGTATTGCCAGATGATTCTATTAATACATGGGAAGAACTGGAAAATCGATTCACTTAAATATGGGGTGAAAAAAGGGATCATGGCTACTCATTGACAGAGTTTAATGTAATTAAAAGAAATCCCAATGGAAACATTTCTGAGTTTGTAAAAAGATTCAAGAAATTGTACAATATTTTACCTATAGAGATGAAGGCCCCCCTGTAGGAGCAAAGGTAGTTTTTGCTGGGGATTTTGAAGTTGATTTTAGTTTTACATTGAGAGAGAAAAGAGCCCCTACTCTTGATTAGATACAAAAATACGCTTTAGATATTGAAGCTAATATGATTGTAGCTGGAAAGGTGAAAGAAAAATAGCCATTCCAAGAGATGGGGAAAGAAAAAGAATAATCATCACAAGACTAAGGATTAAATATATGGCAAAGATGATGAAAAAATTGACAAATAAGCTAGATAAGATGGAATTGGAAAACAAAAACTCCCAAATACAAGTACAAAAAAACCGATGGGGGGTTAACCCTCAATTCAGAAGAGATCCCCTGCAAATTCTGTAGAGGGAAATAAGAGATCAAGACCAGGTTCAAGCACCATTGTATATAGAAGCAGCACCCGCAGAGCTAGCATACAATGACCAAAGGGAGGCTAAGAATCAAGTATTTGCTATGTATACAATAGAAGAGGATGAAGAGGAATATTGTGAGGGATAATATGCTGAAGATGGAGTATCTTTTGATCAAGATGAAATGGATGAATACTGTAGGACATTCACAGATTTCATGCAAGCTGAGTTACATAAAAAATATGATTTAAGGTCTAGAAAGAGATCTAGAGTGCAGGATAATGAAGGTGAACAACAAGGTTCCATTCCTCCTCCAATGGAGACTCCATAACAAAATGACCCTGTGAAACAGGTAAGTAAGGGGAAACAACCTATAAATTCACTTAATAGAACAAATGTGCAGTAGGGTGAATCTTCCTAGAACAAATCAGTTCACACTATTTGGAGAGAGTTGTTCCTATACCTGAACAAGTGGCAAATTCTAGAAAAAGTGAAGAAGAACCTGAAAAGAACGTTAAGCAAACTCATGCTTTCAGTTTGGCAAAAGAGTTGGAGAAGGTTAAAATTTAGGTACCTCTTCTGGAATTAGCTAAAATACAATCTTACAAGAAAGAAATTTTAGAATTGATTAATCTCACATAGGTGGAAGATATAGGTGACACGATGAAGTTACAAGAAGAAAAGCCAGTGGTCACCTTTGGTCCTCATGTAGAAGAATTAGATCCTTCTATTCCACCCTTTTATATTTCTCTGTTGATTCATGATTTTACTCTACATAATTGTATGTTGAACTCAAGAGCATCCCATAATCTCATGCCATTATCTGTTATGAAGGAACATAACTTGCAGATTACCAAACCTTATAGGGATCCATACTCATTTGATTCCAAAAGGGTGAAATGTATTGGGTTAATTAAATATGTGGTAGTTTCGTTGGCACAAATCCTAGCAAAGAGTATAGTCATGGATGTAATGGTTGCTAACATCCCAGCTAGGTTTGGAATTCTCATGTCAAGATCTTGGGGAGAAAAGTTAGGAGGTGTACTAAAATTATATTTCACTTCTGTTATCATTATGGATTTTAATGGGGAAGAAAGGAGCTTATACTAGGAAACAATGTTTGTGAATACCACCTCCAAGAAAGATGCAGGAAATTCCCCCATTTATAGTCAAGAAACAAGAGATCTTTCTTGTTTCATGCTGCATGAAGATGCATAATTCGCTGAAGACATGGGTAAGCAGCTCTCTTCATCACTTTTAAATAATGAGTTGCACTCCAGGAATATTTGGAAGTGCTACTTTGATGGTGCCTACTCCAAGGAAGGCACAGGTGCTGGATTCTTGTTGATATCACCAGAAGGTATCCTCATGCCTTTCTCTTTAAAACTAGAATTTTATTCAACAAAAAATGTGGCTTAGTATGAGGCCTTAATCTCAAGCCTTCAAGTTGCTAAACAGATAGGATTTCAATGTACTTCAATTTTTGGTGACTCTGAATTCATAATAAGGCAGATTAAAAATCATTGTCAAACCAAGCATTCGAGGTTAAGATCATATAGGAATGAAGTTTGGGATCTGATAGAAAACTATTTTGAAGCATTCAATCTTCAGTTTATTCTGAGGGAGGAGAATAGATTGGCAGATTCTTTAGCAGTTGCAACCAACACCTTCAAACCTCCAATAAATCCAAGGCAAATGTATGAAATTGAAATTATACATAGACCTACTATCCCTGACAATGTGAAACATTGGCAGGTGTTTGAGGATGATGAACATATAATTTAGTTCCTGACAATGATTAGAAGCTTTGAAGATGCTGAAATAGACCAAGAGGAAAAAAAAACAGAGCAAAAAGCAGAAGTAGGAAACCTTAAGAAGTCAATAGGTGAGCAAAAGATTATCCAATTGAAAGATAATGTGCTTCATAAAGGGTTGGTTCCCCTTGAAATATTATTCGATGCTAATTTGTTGTTGTTGATTCAAAGAAAACACATCAAGAAGAAGAGATGGAAGATTGTAATTTGGGAACTCAACAGGAACCCAAAATAGTGAAATTGTTCAAAGGTGTTCCCAAAAACTACAAAGAAAGATACATTGATCTGTTGAAGAAATATATGGATTTGTTTCCATGGTCATATGAAGACCTGAAAACATATGACAAAAGCATAATTCAGCATAATATTATAGTGAGGGAAGGACTCAAACCACACAGACAGAATCTTAGACAGTTCAATACATTGTTGTTAGCTCCAATCGAAAAGGAAGTGAAGAAATTGTTGCAGGCAAAAATTATAGTCCCTCTCATATATTTAGACTAGGTTTCTAATTTGGTCCCTGTAAGAAAGAAGAATGGAGAGATAAGATTGTGTGTAAACTTCAGGAACTTGAACTGAGAATCTCTAAAAGATAATTATCCTTTGGCGAAAATGGATTATGTCTTTCATAAGGTGACATGAGCTCATAGGTTGTCTATGATTGACATATTTTTGGGCTATAATCAAGTAGCAGTAGAAAAAGAAGATAAAAAAAGACTTCTTTCACGACGCCATGGGGCACCTTCATGTATGTAAGGATGCCATTTGACCTTATGAACACAGGTGCAACATTTCAGAGGGCCATGGACATAGCCTTTTCTAGTGACAGGTTTGTATTTATATATCTGGATGATGTAATTGTTTTCTCAGGGTTAGATGATGAACACTTGGAACATTTTCAAAAAATCTTATCAAAACTGCAGAAATTTTGGTCTGTCATTAAATCCCAAGAAATATTTATTTGCCTTAGAAGAAGGTAAGTTATTGGGTCACATGGTTGCTAAACAAGGAGTAAATATTGACCCAGCAAGGGAAGAAACCATTCATAAGATTCCTTTACCCAAAAGCAAGAAAGATATCCAGAGATTCCTCGGAAAAGTAAAATTTCTGAGGAGATTTGTGTCCAATTATGCTAAGATCGTGAGAATTATAATAGATATGTTGAAGAAAAATGCAGAAGTGAAATGGGATAAGGAAGCAAGAGATGCATTTTCAAGAATAAAGGAAGCACCTCAGGAAGCTCCAGTTCTGATTAGTCTAAACTATCAAAAGCCTTTAAGGCAATCTCATTTTCATCCCCCAATACTATTGTTGTTGTGTTCATTAGGGGAATTTTGAGGTCTAAAATGGGCCTCCTAAGGAAATTATAAAATAATAGTGGGAAAAATCAAATAAGATTTGATGACATCATCAAATTTTAGAGGGAAAAATGAAAAAACTACTTTTTCAACTCATATTTTCAACTTATCTCCCAAAGTTTTTACTCAAATTTTGAGCGGGAGTACTCAATGGATGCGAAATTTAATTCCTCATCCATGGAGTACCCATGTTGCATACTTTTGATGGGTCCTACTACACGAAAAATGATAAATACATAAAAAACATGATTGTAATCACGTTTTTTTTTTTATGTATTTCCCATTTTCATGTAGCAGGGTTCATTGAAAGTATGCAACATGGGTACTCCTTGGATGAGGAATTAAATTTTACATCCAATGAGTACTCCCACTCGAAATTTGAGTAAAAATTATGGAAGATAAGTTGAAAATACGAGTTGAAAAAGTAGTTTTATTATCTTATTATTTTTTAATATTTTTACCCTTTTATTTAAAAAATGGTAAATCATCCCCCATGGTTGACATCATCATCTTGAATCCTATTGGTTGTTATAAAGTTTATTTTTTTTGTACATTTTTCTTAGGAGGCCCATTTTAGACCTCAAAATTCCCTAATAGTTGTAGAAAAATAGAGATAGTAAGAAAGACCAATTGCGGTTTTGAAGTTGAAGTAAATTTCTGAGACATGTAGAGCTCAAGAAAATGATACGGAGAAACAAGTATATACTTTGGTCAAAGCACTGAAAGCCTTCAAGACTTATGTGTTACAGTCCCAAATAACTGCTTGTGTTCCTAATTCTCTATGAAAAATGTGTTGGTCCAAAGCGATGTTGAAGGAAAAAGGGGGAAGTGGATAGTAAAAATCCAAGAGTATGATTTGGACATCAAACCCACCAAGTTGGTCAAGGGACAGGGGTTAGTGAATTTGTTAACAGAAACAAATTTTCAAGCCTTGGGAATCAATCTATTGGCACTAGTGGATGGAGTTGTTAATGAAGAAGGTCAAAACAAGTCCAAAATAGGTATTCAATACAAATTTTTGTGCTCTGATTGGTATAAAGATATTGTGCATTACCTATGTTTATTTTCTTGTCCAACTTCACTAAATAGAACAAAATACAAAGCTCTCAAGCTCAAGTCTCAACCATATGTTATTGTAGAAGAAAAGCTATATTGGAAAGATCCTGTTGGTATTTTTCTGTTATGTTTGACCGAAGGAGAATCTGTTGAAGTCACTAAACCATATCATGAAATTCTGTGTGGAGGACATTATAGTTGGAAGGTCACTTCTCATAAGATTTTCAAGTCAGGATTCTATTGGCCACCCCTATTTGCATATGTTTATAGACTGATCATAAGTCTTCAGAAGTGTTAGTTGTTTATTGAAAAGAAAAAACTTGCTCCATCACCTCTCATCCCAATATTTATTGAAAAAACTTTCATGCAATGGGGATTGGATTTTATTGGAGACATCAATCCACCATCAAGTGGAAATTTCATGTGGATTCTGACTACCACTGATTATTTTACAAAATGGGTTGAAGTAATACCCACGAAGAAGGAAAATGACCAAGTAGTGATGAAGTTTATGGAGGAAAACATCTTCAGCAGATTCGAATGTCTAGTCAAAATTATGACTGATAATGCTCACGAATTCAACTTTGCTCATTTCATTAATTTCTGTCAAACATTTATTCTAATTTTATCATATTCCACAGCATATCATCCCCAAGGGAACAGATTTGCAGAGTCCTAAAATAAGGCATTGGTTAGGATGTTGAAGAAGACAATCACTAAGAATCAGAAGGATTAGGATATGAAGTTGAAGTTTTCCCTCTGGGCAGTTCGAGTCACTACTAGGAGATCTACTAGAAAGGCTCCCTATGAACTGGTTTATGGAACCCAAGCACTATTTCCTACTCAGATGGAAAAACTAGTGGTTTCTTTCCTTCAAGAATCTCTGGAAGAACCTAATTCTCTGGTAAGAAGATTGAACAAAATAATTGAATCAAGTGAAAACATAAACAAAGTCAGGGATAGCTTGATTACTTATCAGAAAAAGATGAAGTCTATATTTCAGAGAAAAGAAAAAAAAGTTCTCTTTCAAGCAGGAGATTTGATACTGAGATGGGACACCAGACGAGAAGAAAAGGGGAAGAATGGTAAATTTGACCCTCTCTGGTATGATCCATACAAGATCTTTGAGGCAAGGTCAAATAACACATTAATTTTGGAAGATCTAGATGGAGAGTCAATACATCTTCTTGTGAACGGGCAGTATCTGAAGCATTATTTCCAGCATTAAAAGTCATCATTCCACCATTGTAAATATCGGATTGCTCATTGTTCATATGTCACTAAGAAATATTTGACTCCATGCCCAATGGATAAAGCACTAATCTGCGGTTCTTAGTGCTTCTGTCGAAAAAAAGAACTATCCCCAGGTGGAGCCAGATGTTGTGGCCCATTTGCATTTATCTTTGAAATATTTTTCAAAACACTAGAAAAGCATATATGATAGAAAATGTAAAATTTTGTGTGTAGTAGATAGAAGAATTCTGATTTATATGTTGATAGATTAACATTACATGATGACATGTGAAGGTGGGTCGAGTCTAGTTCATTCACGTGCTAAACAGTTCAAGAGTCAGACTGATGGGCATGTTCAGAACATTGCACACCAGACAGGGTCGAGTCGGGCTCATTCACAAGCTTAGGAGAGATCAACACTTTTTAAGACTGAATAAAGCTCAGGAAGGATAGCGGAGTTGCAGATCGGTGACGGTAGAAAGTAGATAAATTGATTAGGACAGAAACACTTAGAAGATTTCCAAAGGAGGTGATTGGGCACCAAAGATCGAATCGTAGATTTGAAAGGGGAATAGACTGATGGCTGGGATCACATCACAAGTTAAAACAATATATTTTGCAATGTGATGAGGATAGGAGCCACGTGTTGGCATAGCACAATTTCGCATCGGTGATATTTGAGTTTATGGGTTAAGGACTTCGCAAGTTAAATGAAATAACTTGCGATGTGGTAAGAATTAAACTTGTGATGTGGTAAAGGGAGGAGCCAATGTCTGGCTACGTTGATTCTCGTTGGCAATATGATGCAGAAGTGTTGTCCTTGATGGAAACCCACTTGATGAAGATGATGGCAACCTACTTGATGAATTTGTCCTTGATGGAAATCTACTCGATGAGTTGCCTATGATAAGCAACCTATGTGCTAAAGATGTAAGAATGATGTATCTTCAGATCAGTTCAGATGTGGCAGAGAAAAGAATTCCAGTAAGTGCCAGAAAAATGATAAATATAATATGTCACAATGTATATGCTACTTTTGTGAAGGCAACCCACGTATATACTCTACTTTTGTGAAGGGAACCCGCGTATACATTCAGGGTTAGCATATACGCAGTTTTTATGAGGCAAAGTTGCGTATACACGCGAATACGCACGCTCAAAGTCACGTATGCCTTTTGCGCTCTAAAAACTATGATACCTAGGGGCATTACCATGGTATTGACCCATTGTATTGAGCGTTGGATTATCTATTTGATCCCGTCAAGGAATACCATCGAAAGTTGTGTGGTTTTGGCTCATGGTATTGATAAAGGCCAAATCTATTTAAGGAGAAGAAAACCATAGTGCAAGAGTGTGCATGAGTAAGGGTTATGAATGAATAAATATCTCTAAGGAATATCTGCATGGATGAACTCTGTTCTTGATTGATAGATCTGAATCTATGATGCACCTATGAAGAAAATGATGAAGAGGGATCTCTAGATCTGAAATGTATATGTATTTTCTAGATCTGATTATGGATTGTTTAGATCTGAGATGAGGCGAAATACTCTTTGAAGTAAGGGATGAAATCTGAGTTGTTTATCTGATATGAAGAGCTACACAGTCCTGAAAAGTTACAGATGTATACGCAGGTTCGCTTCAGCAAAAGCGCGTGTATACGCGGGTCTGCTTAAGGAAAAGCGCGTATGGGCAGAAAGGATTTTCTGAAGAATGCACTGAAGTATACGCGGGTTGGTCTATATGAAAGCGCGTACATACGTAGGTTCAGTGAAGTAAAAGCGCGTATGGAATCTAGGGTTTTACTGAAGTATGTGGTATGAAATATCTGATCTATTCTGTTGTTTTACTGCTATCTGTCAATGATGTATTCATACAGAACTGGGTTGTTTGAATGATGAATATGCTACTGATTATGTTAATTGAAGATCAAGTTTTTGGTTGATTGGTTGATGATTCAATGAATGAATTGATGGGGTTATAAGTTTCAGTTTGATGAATGTTGAGCTTAAATGTGTGGAGTGGGTCCAGTCTGAAAATCTGATGAAAAGTGGCCTACAAGATATGTTGTATGGAAGCTTTTGGATCCAAGGTGAAAATTGATGAAACGTGGTCCATGGTGGTGGCCTAGGTGTTGGAAATTTACCGAAGAAATAATAAATTTACCGAGAGGAATAATAATCATGAAAAACAACCAGCAACAAATCATAAACATTAACACAAATATTTTATCGGGAAAACCCCAAACTCCGGGGAAAAACCCAACCAATGAAATTTCATTAAACATTAGCCAAAACCCTGGCCAATCTAGCCAAGTGAGCCTTCACCACTCACCTCTAGGCCTGCATTACAATGAAGTATTCCCAGCCTTTTATAGGCTCCATTACATGCAATACCATGGGCTGAAAACCATGGGTGCACAAAACCATGTGCCCCAAAACCACTACTATTTACCCTAGTCAACATTGACTCTACCTCGAGTCATGTTTACCTAACAATTCCCCCCTTAAACTTGACTTGGGGATTATTGACTAAATCCAGCCAAACCTGCTAAGTGAGACAACCCCGCTCACTCTAGCTCTTTCCCCCCTCAATATTTTTATCCAGGGTAATTATTAACTTGACATCCCCCCTATCACCTAGTTCTAACCCAAACTTTACCAGTGATTACCCAGGGGTACGCATGCCATACCAGGTCTTACAGCAGTATGCCCATTTACATGTAATAAATTAACTCCATTATAATAATATTTTTTTTTCATTGTTACTGCCTTGTACATATGAAATAAATGTCCATATAAAAAGAACCCATCTATCGGATTACATGGGTCACCAGCCTCTGTAACCGCCAGTCCTCTAGGAGTTCTCTTCATATACATGGTTCATCAATTAATTAATCCACGTGCAAACATCCTCTCATCTCTGAATTTCTCGGACCAACTTCTTATCACTGCTAGTCGCCAGATCTGAGCTGTGGCAGCACCATTGTTCTCTTTATCCATTGAGAAACCCTCCATGGAATTCCCCATGGAATCAATCAATTGGATATTTCCTATTTCCTAGAAACACCATGCTCCGTATGGCCAGATCTGCAAAAGGGTGCATTTATTTCTCCATTCACAAGCCAATAAAACCCTTGGCTACAAAAGCGTCCCTCTGAAGCCAAATATGGCTCCGATACCATTTGTTAGAAATTTACCGGAGAAATAATAAATTTACCGAGAGGAATAATAATCATGAAAAACAACCAGCAACAAATCATAAACATTAACACAAATATTTTACCGGGAAAACCCCAAACTCCGGGGAAAAACCCAACCAATGAAATTTCATTAAACATTAGCCAAAACCCTGGCCAATCTAGCCAAGTGAGCCTTCACCACTCACCTCCAGGCCTACATTACAATGAAGTATTCCCAGCCTTTTATAGGCTCCATTACATGCAATACCATGGGCTGAAACCATGTGCCCCAAAACCACTACTATTTACCTAGTCAACATTAATTCACCGAGTCATGCTTACCCAACATGAGGGTTGTAGCCTTTAGTCAGGATTGTAGCTCCTTTCCGTGAGGTTGGTAACGAGAGCAGGGGGTCGAGCCTCCCTTCCGGGGAGGTCAAACGAGAGCGTGGGAGGAAATTAAATTTCCGTGAGAGGGCCGGTAAATGAGAGAAGGTTGTAGCCTTCGTGTGTGGGTGCCTCGCGTGTCATGAGAGTCTGCGCCAAGACATGGTTGTAAGATGTTTTCTCTATAATAAAATATTAAAGGCTGGAGACAATCTCAAGAAATGTGGTTTTCCCGACTTGGGTTTCCACCTAAAATCCTGGTGTTCATGTGTGTTGCTTATGTGTGATGG
>CM076580.1:193094616-193177528 GCA_034641835.2 Pinus albicaulis
TATAAACAAAGAGTTGCGATTGCGATTGGAAGTTTGGACCCGATGGACTTATAAACTATGATTTATACAGGCTTAATTTCTACGTCAAAGTAAATGATTCATCGCATCGGAAAAATTGAGTGAATAGGGTATCAATCACATCGAAGCAAGGCAGCTTGCGATTGCGATCAATCGCAATCGGAAATCTGCAGAGGGTATCAATCGCATCGGAGTAAGGCAGCTTGTGACTGCGATCAATCGCAATCGGAAACCTCTGGAGAAGAAATATATCGCATCGGAAAGCATGGCAAGTGGGCCCGAAAGGGCATCTGTTGAGTATTAACATGATTATTTATTGTTATAGTGGAAGTGGCAGTTTGTTTGTTAAAACTTTATATAATTATGTCGAGTATTGAAATGTGTCGCATGGTCTGTGGACCCATGGGCCTCGGCTTAAGGTGGAGGGCGATTGTTAATATAAAATGATTGCGATGTGTGCAATCGCATCGGGCCATAAAATAAAGGCTGTGGTGTATGTATGTTCCGCTTGCGAAACTCACGACATCAACAAGACACTTGCTCTGTGTAAAGCATTGGAATTTGCCTAGATTTGAAGTCAGCAGTTACATATATATATATATATATATATATATATATATGTATGTATATATGTATGTATGTATATATGTATATATATATATGTATATATATAAAGCGTTGATATAAAAAGCACAGTTACAAATGTATGGCATATGGTCGTTACCCTGCGACAGTGAATAAGGAAACAAACAGAGCCGAAAGGGACAAAGACACGGTCAAAGAAAAGACAAATGCACAGCGAGCCAAGAGGCTGAATGAGTGAGCTGGAGTTTGCAATGTAATTAAATGTAAATGATTTTTAATTTATATTGTTGTGATGCATTGGCAAGTCTCCGGAAGAGAACAAATATCCCACTGTCATGTTAAATTGGTACCTACAGTTATATTTTCTGAATGAGCGGATAAAAGAAATGAGAAGGCAGAAGGCAAAGAGACATGGCTGTCCATCTCGAATTCCCAGTAGAATACAAACAACCATGAAGCTATTTTGTATAAAACAGGGTAATATCCAAAGGGAGAATGTTGACAAAAGAGAGTGAGAGAAGAAGAGAGTGTGCAGCAGAATTGAAGAGAGTTGAAGAAAATAAGAAAGCTGCAAGAGGTTAGAAAGAGTAAATATAGAGAATGCAGAGTATAGAAGAGTGAGGCAGAGAAGATTAAGAAAAGAAGAGCAGAAAGAGATGCTACAGAACAGAGCTGATATCTTAGGTAAATCAGCAAACATTCGGTTTGATAAATTGAGGAAGTTGGAGCTTCAATATCAAGTTGCAGCTTGATAGCTATCAGTTGTAGCTGACTGAGGCTGGAGCCTCCTGTAGGTTGGTGCCTGCAGAAAAACAGTGGTGAGAGGGAGTTGGAGCTTGCCTTTGCATCACAACAACAATAAGATGTGGTTTTCTCCCTTTATGGGTTTCCACTTATATTTGGTGTCTCCGTGCATGATGTTTATGTGTTGATCTAATTTATATCATCTGCTTAATACCTACTGCTCTCATATTAAGTCTACTGTTATATTATATTAATACTTGCTGCTCACATTCTAAGATTACTTACATATTAAGTTGGACATGAAATGAAGGGTAAATAAGTTTTAATGAAAAGTTTAAAAAAATCCATGAATGTGTTAAATTGATTCACCCCCCCCTCTCAGTTTAACTAAGGGTTCAACAATTGGTATCAGAGCCAAGTTCCTTTGTACCAGTTTAACAACTGAAAGGAGATTCTAGGTTCTCAGGATGGCTAGTAAAAAAGGATGCTCAACCAATAAAGCCCCTTTCTTTACAGGTGAAAATTATGCCTTCTAGAAAATCAAGATGAGGACATACATAATGTCTCTAAGAATAGAAGTTTGGGGTGCTTTGGAATTAGGATATGCCCCAAAGGCAACTGATTCAGAGAAAGAATCCAAACAAGATTTTGTAGCTAACGCAAAAGCCATGAATGCCATCTTGAATGGATTGTGTGAAGCAGATTTTATCAAAGAAATGCACAAAGACACTGCCAAAGAGATGTGGGATACTTTGGAGAACATCCATGAGGGAGACAAGAAAGTAAAGACTGCCAAACTTCAAATCTATAGAGCCCAGTTTGAGAACTTAAAAATGAATGATGATGAAGACATTGACGGTTTCTTCCTAAAAGTTGCAGAAATTGTTAACAATATGAAAGCTCTTGGAGAAACCATGCCAGAAAGTATAATTGTGCAAAAGATTCTAAGATCTCTTCCATCCAGGTTTAATCCCAAGGTGTTTGCAATAGAAGAAAAAGCTGATTGGGGGACCTTGACCATGAACCAGCTACTTGGAAATTTAATAGCATACGAGATGAGGCTCCCACAGAAGAAGCCAAGTACGAGGGAGGGAGCCTTTAAAACAGAAAAGAAGAAAGAAGAAGAGGAAGACATATGCTCTTGCTCGGATGAAGAAGAGGCAAAATTTTTCAAGAAATTGGATAGAGGCTCAAGTAAATACAAAGGTAAACTTCCTTTCAAATGCTTTAACTATGGAAGAGTTGGAAACTATGCTGCTAAGTGTCCTCACAAGAAAGTAAGGAATCAGGCTCAAGAGTCAGAAAAAAATACATCAAAGAACTGGCAGAAAGGAAAGAAGTTCAGCAGAAAATCCTTCTATGCTCAACAAGACAGCAGTACATTTGAAGATCCAGATGAACTCTCAAGTGAAGATGGAACCTCTGAATTTTTATTGATGGCTATAGAAGAACTTGAAGGTCTCCTGCTAGAAGATGAAGAAGAAGAAGGTGAAGTCAACCTTGAGGGGGAACTAAGAAGAGCTCTGGAAGAGATTGATAGACTCAAGCTGAAATGCAGAAAACAAAAGGGCATTCTCCTCAAGTATGTACAAGAAGAACAGAATTCAGAAGTCCTGATGCAGCTAAAGATAGAGCTTGAAGAAGCCAAGAAGATAGAGGACATGTTACTTAAGCAAATCAAAGAAAAAACTCAGGAACAAGAAAAGTTGGAAGAAGAAGTAGTATGTCTCAGGAAGAAATTAGAATATTCTCAAAATAAAATGGTTATAAACTCTTCTCAAACAACAAGCTCTAGTAAGTTGAACGAAATTCTTGGTGCTCAAAGATCTCCTACGATAAAAACTGGAATAGGCTATGAAGGAGAATCAAGTAAAAGCAAAGAAAAGGAAAACAGAAAGATTATTTTTGTAAAAGCAAAGAAGAATGATGAAGCAGCTCAAACAATTCCTACAAAAGAAGAAACCTATAATAAGGAAGACAGAGATCAGAAGAAACCACCAGTAGCAAAGAATGTAATAAATACTAAGACCCCTGAGTATGTCAAATTTGGAAACCATCAAAGGAGATTCTTTCCTCCTATGAAGAATACCACCTGTTATGTCTGCCACATGCTGGGACATATTGCTGCATATTGTCATACAAGGAGGAGTAATTCAAACCAGCAAAAGATGCTAACAGTGAAGAGACTGTCTCAAGCAAACAATTGGAGAAAACAACCTTACATCAGGTATGCAAATAATTTCTATGGTTATTTTTTTATTGTAAGGAATTTGGCCATAAAATTATTGAATGTATAAAGTATGGACAAAGATTGATGTTCAACACCTCAAGGAGGTTTATGAATCAAAGAAATTCTATTCATACTCACAATTCTGCAAAAACTATGATCAAATGTTGTATATGCAATCAAGTTGGACATATGCCTTCCAAATGTGCTCTGAAAGGATGTGATTCATCATCACACAGAAGATACCAAACAAAAGGATGCCTCCAATGGAAAAAGAAGGAGAATAAATGTGACCTGGCTCTAACTGCTCAAGATCTGAAAAGCCAATGGTATTTGGACAGTGGCTGCTCTAAACACATGACTGGAGACAGAAGCAAGTATATAACTCTTGATGAAAAGAAATCTGGCAATGTTACTTTTGGCAATGATAAATCAGGTAAAATCAAGGGAAAAGGCTCAATCAGCATAGACAATGGCAGAGGAAAGGCCCAAGATGTACTATTTGTAGATGGGCTGAAAGCAAATTTACTAAGTGTCAGTCAGATGTGTGACAAAGGCTGTGAAGTTCTTTTTAGAGCACAATATTGTGAAGTCAGATCAAGCACCACAGGTAAGACTCTACTCAAAGGAGTTCGAACAGAGAGTAATGTTTACATTGTGAAAGAGGAAGATGAAGCATGTCATCTTAGCAAACTAGAAGAGTCATGGTTATGGCATAAAAGGGTGGGACATCTCAGCTTTGATCACATAATCAGACTAAGCAAGAAGAAAGCTGTCAGAGATATGCCAGAAATAAAGAAGCCTTCTAATACCATATGCAAATCATGTCAATTAGGCAAACAGACTCGCACATCCTTCAGGGCCAAAGATGAGTTATCAACAAGAAGACCTCTACAACTTGTGCACATGGACCTGTGCGGACCGACAAGAACTAAAACACCAAGTGGAGAATCCTACTTCATGCTGATAATAGATGATTTCTCCAGAATGACATGGGTTGCATTTCTCAAGAATAAATCATAAGCTTTGGAAAAATTTAAGATCTTCAAAGAATTAGCAGAAAATCAAACAGGATGCAAGCTGAAATGCATCAGATCAGAACAAGGAGGTGAATTCACAGATTATGACTTTGCTGACCTATGCAATGAACATGGGATAAAGCAACAATTTACTATTGCAGGAACACCTCAGCAAAATGGAGTAGCAGAGAGACAAAACAGTTCTGTACAGCAAATAGCCAGAGCCATGATGCATGAAATTAATATTCCTCAAACCTTCTGGGCAGAAGCAGTACACACAGCAGTGCATATCCTTAATAAAGCTCACTTAAGGCCAAGCAGTGACAAGACTCCCTATGAACTTTGGCATGGGAAATCAGCTTCAATCAAACATTTTAGAATCTTTGGAAGCAAGTGTTACATAAAGAATAATGATGAAAATCTTGGAAAATTTGATGCAAGAGCAGATGAAGGGATATTTCTAGGATATGCATCCAAAAGTAAAGGGTACAAGTGCTGCAACAAGACTCTTCGAAAAATATTAGAAAGCATTGATGTGAAATTTGATGAAGAACTTCCAGACAATACAAGAAATACAGACTGCTGCAGCCCATCAGACAACCATGAAGAAGAAAACCAAGATGATGGGAAACAAGAAAGACAACAGAAGATATAGAGCTAAGTTCTAAAGCTCCCTCAAGATATACTCAGAAGAACCATCCTGAAGATCGGATCATTGGAGACAAGAGAGTAGGGGTCAAAAATAGAAGGCAGCTAACAGAACAAACTGAAGAAGTATACATAGCCATGTTGTCACAAATAGAGCCAAAGAGATTTGAAGAAGCCAGTAAGGACAAGTATTGGGTGAATGCTATGAATGAAGAATTGGACCAAATTGAGAAGAACAATACCTGGGAACTAGTTCCTAGACCCACTGAGAAAAATGTCATAGGCTCAAAATGGGTATTCAAAAATAAAATGAATGAAGAAGGATAGGTAATCAGGAATAGAGCCAGACTTGTCTGTAAAGGATACTCACAAATTGTAGGACTTGATTACGATGAAACATTTGCCCCTGTAGCCAGAATGGAAGCTATCAAAATGTTCCTGGCATTTGCATGCTACCAAAACTTCAAGGTATATCAAATGGATGTAAAATCTGCATTTCTGAATGGAGACTTAGAAGAAGAAGTCTACATGGAACAACCAGAAGGCTTCTCATTAACAGACAAAGAAGACTATGTATGCAGAATGAAGAAGGCTCTTTATGGATTGAAACAGGCTCCTCGTGCTTGGTACTCAAGACTAGATAAATATTTGCAAAAACAAGGCTTTAAGAGAGGTGGAGTAGACAACAATCTATACATAAAAGCCCATGAAAATGAACTCCTGATTGTTGTATTGTATGTTGATGACATTATGTTTGGAAGCAACAGAGACGAACTAGCAAAAGGGTTTGCTGAGGAGATGAAATCAGAGTTTGAGATGTCCATGATTGGAGAACTCAGTTTCTACTTAGGACTTCAAATTCAGCAAAAGAACACAGGCACATTCATCTCACAGGAAAAATACTTAAAATAAATGTTGAAAAAGTTCAAAATGGAGGACTGCAAACCTGTGTCAACTCCCATGATCACGGGATGCAAGCTGTGTGCTGATGATGGGTCTGCAGATATAGATCAAAAACTCTATAGATCCATGATAGGAAGTTTGTTGTATGTGACGGCATCAAGACCAAACATCATGCTAGCAGTAGGACTAGTGGCTAGATATCAAGCAACACCTAAACAAAACCATCTTCTGGCAGTCAAAAGAATATTTAGATATCTACAAGGAACAACACATTATGGACTTTGGTATCCTAAAGGCAAAAGCTTCACTTTGACAGCATACACAGATGCAGATTGGGCCAGCTATGTGGATGACAGGAAAAGCACAAGTGGAGGTGCTTTCTATCTAGGAGAAAGTCTGGTGGCATGCTTAAGCAAGAAACAAACATCTATCTCTCTGTCTACAGCAGAAGAAGAATATATAGCAGTAGCAGCATGTTGTACACGAGTCATGTGGATGAAACAAACCCTCCAAGACATGAAGGTAAGCATTGATGAACCTATCTCAATCAAATGTGATAATACAAGTGCTATAAGTATATCTAAAAATCCTATGCTTCACTCAAAAACTAAACATATCCCAATCAAGTATCATTTTCTCCAAGAACAAGTGGCTCAGAAGATAGTAAAACTGGAGTATGTACCAACAAAAGAACAGACAGCAGATATATTTACTAAACCGCTTGCCAGAGAACCATTTGAATATTTGAGAGACAGACTAGGGGTAGTATCTGTAGATGCTACTCTCTAATATGAAGAGAAAGAACAGTTTCAGGGGGAGAACAGATACAAAAATATCATTCTCGGGGGGAGATCAACCAGCAAGGGAAGCATGAAAACAGGTCCTCAGGATCAAAAGGATTATGGCAAGAATACATTCAGCATAAAAGAATCAATAAAAGGGCGAAAGGATCAGTGGTGCAGCGGAAGAGTGGTGAACCCGACGTGAACCGAACACGGAAGAGTAGTGAACCCAATAAAATCACAGGATCAAAGAATAGAAGCTACACTAAGAATTCAAACCCCTTGCCATTGATGTCAAAGGGGGAGGAAAAGAAAGCAACAGGAGAAAGGATCCTAATAGGCAAGCAGAGGAAGTGTATTGCCATCAATGCCAAAGGGGGAGACTGTTGGAAATGTTTTCATTGATGGCAAAGGAGGCAGCAAAGACTGAGACAGAAAAAGGAGGTAGCAAAGAAGAGAGCAAAGGAGTTAGCAACGACAGAGACAGATAAAGAAGCACAGCGAAGGTAGAGGCAGAGCCCAGCCGGAAAACAGCGAATATAGAGGAAGTGATGAATAGAGGCAGAGCCGTTATCTCTGAAGAGGCAGAGGCAAAGTCGTGGAGGCAGAGAAAGAGCCGTTAGCACAGCAGAGGTAAAGCAATTTCATACATAAATTCCAGGAATCTTAACCCAAGCGGCAGGTATATCTATACAAACAAATTCCGAGAATCACTACCCCCGCTGGAAGATACACTAAAGATTGGAGCAGCAAATTATATATATAAATATCATTCCGGGAATCGTTACCCACGCTGGAGGAAACACTAAAGCTGAAACATAAAGCTTATATATATGCAGCGCATTACATATATTGCACCTTATACACAAAGGTCCAAACCATAGATATTTATAGGGTGCGCAATATATAAAGGCAGGGTGCAATGCATCGTGGGCCCGATGAGCAATGTCAGTCTTAAACCATTGGCAAAGTATATCTATGGGTAGCGGGATATATAAAAAGAACCTATGAACTTAATCCAAAGTTAACTCGCTAGTGGGACCCTCTCAAATCGCATCAGAGAAAGTAGCGGAACATGCAAACAAGAAGTTGCGATTGCGATTGAAAGCCCGGACTCGATGGGCATATAAACTACAATTCATATATACTTGAGTTTCGGTGAACAGTGACTGATCGCATCAGAAAAAGGTGGAATATCGGAACATGCAACTGGGAGTTGTGATTGCAATCAATCACAATCGGAAGCAGTCAAAGGATAATACACTAATCGCATCAGAGAAAAACTGTGCAGCGGAACATATAAACAAAGAGTTGCGATTGCGATTGGAAGTTCGGACCCGATGGACTTATAAACTATGATTTATACAGGCTTAAGTTCCGCGTCAAAGTAAATGATTCATCGCATCGGAAAAATTGAGTGCACAGGGTATCAATCGCATCGGAGTAAGGTAGCTTGCGATTGCGATCAATCGTAATCGAAAATCTGTGGAGGGTATCAATCGCATTGGAGCAAGGCAGCTTGCGACTGCGATCAATCGCAATCGGAAACCTCTGGAGAAGAAATATATCGCATCGGAAAGCGTGGCAAGTGGGCTCGAAAGGGCATCTGTTGAGTATTAACATGATTCTTTATTGTTATAGTGGAAGTGGCAGTTTGTTTGTTAAAACTTTATATAAGTATGCCGAGTATTGAAATGTGTCACGTGGTCTGTGGACCCACGGGCCTTAGCTTAAGGTGGAGGGAGATTGTTAATATAAAATTATTGCAATGTGTGTAGTCGCATCGGGCCGTAAAATAAAGGCCGTGGTGTATGTATGTTCCGCTTGCGGGACTCACCACATCAACAAGACACTTGCTGTGTGTAAAGCATTGGAATTTGCCCAGATTTGAAGTCAGCAGTTACATATATATATATATAAAGTGCTGATATAAAAAGCACAGTTACAAATGTATGGCATATGGCCGTTACCCTGCGACAGTGAATAAGGAAACAAACAGAGCCGAAAGGGACAAAGACACAGTTAAAGAAAAGACAAATGCGCAGCGAGCCAAGAGGTTGAATGAGTGAGTTGGATTTTGCATTGTAATTGAATGTAAATGATTTTTAATTTATATTGTTGTGTTGCATTGGCAAGTCTCCAGAAGAGAACAAATATCCCACTGTAATGTTAAATTGGTACCTACAATTATATTTTCTGAATGAGCGGATAAAAGAAATGAGAAGGCAGAAGGCAAAGAGACATGGTTGTCCATCTCGAATTCCCAGTAGAATACAAACAGCCATGAAGCTATTTTGTATAAAACAGGGTAATATCCAAAGGGAGAATGTTGACAAAAGAGAGTGAGAGAAGAAGAGAGTGTGCAGCAGAATTGAAGAGAGTTGAAGAAAATAAGAAAGCTGCAAGAGGTTAGAAAGAGTAAATATAGAGAATGCAGAGTATAGAAGAGTGAGGCAGAGAATATTAAGAAAAGAAGAGCAGAAAGAGATGCTACAGAACAGAGCTAATATCTAAGGTAAATCAGCAAACATTCGGTTTGATAAATTGAGGAAGTTGGAGCTTCCCTATCAAGTTGCAGCTTGATAGCTGTCAGTTGTAGCTGACTGAGGTTGGAGCCTCCTGTAGGTTGGTGCCTACAGAAAAACAGTGGTGAGAGGGAGTTGGAGCTTGCCTTTGCATCACAACAATAATAAGATGTGGTTTTCTCCCTTTATGGGTTTCCACTTATATATGGTGTCTCCGTGCATGATGTTTATGTGTTGATCTGATTTATATCATCTACTTAATACCTACTGCTTTCATATTAAGTCTACTGTTATATTATATTAATACTTGCTGCTCACATTCTAAGATTACTTACATATTAAGTTGGACATGAAATGAAGGGTAAATAAGATTTAATGAAAAGTTTTAAAAAATCCGTGAATGTGTTAAACTGATTCACCCCCCCCCCCCTCTCAATTTAACTAAGGGTTCAACATCAGCTAGTTGTGCAGATTTCTTGGGTGGATGTGCATGGACCGCATCTTTGTATGACAAAGCAGGGGCAGAAGATGGCTACCCAGATGCTCCCCCTCTTAGACGCAGGGTAAGCACAATCGAGGCATCTCTATTAATACTGTAAAAGGAGAGCGGAAGAGGGTCCTCTAGTTGTTTACCTTCATAGAGCATTCGCTGAAGAGCCCAGGGAATCCCTAGCCTGAGTTTAAGATTGCGTGAGAGATCCTGCACCAGATCCGTTGCATGCACCCACTGCAGCAGGGTTTTTCTGGAGAGAAGCAGAATCTGGATTTGAAAAGAATGGGGGGAATACCCTGAAATCCCCTACTTGTCGTTGCAAGTTTGTGTGTGTACCACGCTTGAAGCTTTTATACCCGAATCCGTCAAACCGAACTGCATGTTGAATGCGGTATTTTCAGTCGACAGTGATAACCCAGCACCCCAAGCTTGCAGATTTGAGGGGTTGTCTTGCTTGAGGGCTTCTGCTGCGGAGGAGGCAACATGATTGCCTATGCCGAGTTGATCAGTATTGTGCGTGGTTTTTTCGTGGAGGAGATCTGCGCCTTCTGTTTGTTTCGCCTATTTGCTACAAATGGCGGCTGCAGCATGCTTCCCTGCTGAGGCGGCCTTGAAGTCTGCAGCGAGAACACAGGTCTTCTCCCTGCATTTGCCTTCATCTCTGTCGGCTTCCAAATAGCGTAATGAAGCTTGGAAACAAAGCTCGGAGCCGCAGAAAGCAACCAGAGCATCCTCTGGAGCATCGAGATTTTTTGAGGCGGCGACGACCTCAGAGGCAGCAAGATCGTTTGTGGAGACGGCGTTGGCGAAGCCGAGAGAAACCTTCTCCAGAGCTGCTGCAGCAAGGTCGACTTCGACGACGGCAGTGAAGCTTCGCATAACCCTAGCGGAGGCCCTTTTTTTCCAAATTAACTAATATAACTAATATTATGTAATTGTTATATTAGTTATTTTATAGTTATAATAATAGTTATTTTGAAATTATAAAACAAAAATTTTAATTATTGAGATATAAAGAGATTCGATTTAATAGTGAAATTTATGTTTTTTTAATCATGTTATAAAGTTTCCCGCCGGATGCGGCTGAATGAGTGTAATAACGGGCCTCCGGCACCCACGCAGCTCCCAAGGCTGTATGCGTGCCCTGCCCACATGGCCTCGCGTGTTCACCGTCCTCGCGACATTAATACGCCTTGGAAGAATCACAATGGTATTAACTGCTCCTTCAATCTCAGGTTTATGGCGATGTATTTGGTTTTTGCTTTCACGATGGAAGAGGGGCAGAGAGACGGAAGCCAGTTGAGAATTCTGCCCCCGTTCAGAAGCGCTTGCCCACCTGGTGCGGCAATTTCCAGCTGCAAGACGAATACGGGGCGTCGCTGCAGTGTTTGGGCTTGTCTGGAAACGGTGCCGGGCGCTCACTTCTCCAACGGCCCTTGCTGCGGAGCTTGTGCCTCTTCTGGTTATTCGAGCGTCACCTTCACAGGTACTCCGTCTTTCTCCAATCTCTATTTGAATTATCAGGATCTTCGCTCCTCTGGTGACTGCCCTTTCAGCTCTTCTGCCTTCCTGCACAGGCGAAGCCACCCCGGTTGTGTCCTTGCCCTCTCCCCTTCTCCTGACCCCCCTTCTGGCAGGCCTCGCTTGCGTCATTTGTTGTTAGCCATGCCCCGTTTACGTCAAAGAATGAGGCCTCGTCGTGGAGTGAGTCGAGGGCGCACTTCTGGCACTCCTCCTCTGCCCCTCTCTGATCTCAGCTCCTCCTCGGACGGAGATGACCCCACTCTCACGCTTTCTTCACGTGGAGGCAGGCGTAGAAGTAGGGGTCGGGGTAGCCTTGTTGGCAGAGGACGTGGACGGGCGCAAATCATCAGAGATGCTTCTGACAATCCTGTTGCTCATTCTGAGCCTCCCGGTCTTTCCTCACCTCCGAATATTCCTAATCCTCCCTGTCATCCCCTTCCCTCAGCTGCTATCGCCTATCCCAGTCAACCCTCTCCTACCATCAACAGGCTCCGTGGCTCCTCCATCCAGCAGACAACTCAGAATGCGGAACTTCGCTTCCACTGTACTTCTTTTGACTCCATCATCACTGCCCTCATCACCGTTTCCCTTCGTGAGGAAATTCCCCTCTCTGCTGGCCTCCCCCCAACTCTTGACCCTCGCTCCATTCCTTCTCCTCACGCAGAGGACAGCACTGAAGCTCAGCGCCAGAACATGAATTCTGACAGTCAGGGAGATAAGGAAGACAGCAGCACAGGGAATGAATATGCATGCAGGGTGGAAGAGGAACCGCTGTCTTCTGAGGACAAGAGCTGACTCCTTGGGCTCACTCATAGCTGGTTTTATCATGATTTACTGTTTTAGTTGCTCACTTGTTGACCATAATGATGCATCTTGCTGTGTTTTTAAAGTTATTTACATGTTTTGTACAAGTCTATGGCCGGTTTCCCTTCTATGGGCGGCCCAACTACTGATGTTTAATGGGTCGGTTTCCCACTCTGGGCGGCCCCGACTTCTTAAGGATAGCAGAGTTAATCAACCCAGACTGGCTGGCTCTCACAGCAGCAGTCCTGGCAGTTTTGTACTAGTATTTTCATAATTAATAGAATTAGTCCTATTTAGAAAAAAAAATAAAAAAATCATGTTATAAAGTTTAATTTTTACTAAGGTTTAATTTAGAGTTATGAAGAAACTTTGATGTAGTGGTTGAATTTGTGGTTACACTTGAAACACATATAAGCTAATCAAAGTTCATCTTATGTCCTTAGGCAGTGAAAGTTCAAAATTTATGGTAGTTAGGAAGAGACACAAAAAAATTCCAATCATGTTAAGAATTGGTATAAATTAAACCAAATTTAATTAACAAGTGATTTTGATACCTTAGATATCTCTAGATCATAGTTTCTCATACTACATATTAATCTAAGAAATTCCACATTAACAAACAAAACTATATATAATTTTTTATTATTTAATTTACAATATTTATATTTCTAGTTTTAAGAAAATAAAATTATTTAAAACTAACAAGTTTGTAATTTTAAAAACTTTCAAAACTCTCTAAATATAGTTAAGATAGGATATAATAATATTGATTAGTGTAATAGTATACTATTATTATTATTTTAAATAATTTGTTTATATAAATATAATTTAATATTAATCATATTTTTTTAATAGATTATAAAATATATTGTTTTAACCTTTTTAACTCTAATAAATTATAAAATATATATATTTATGACCCTATTAAAAATATATTAATTTACTTCTTTCTTAACCTCTAAAAAATATTAAAGTTAAAATGAAAATAATTATAATTTAACTTATTATTAACCAAAATCTATCTTTAACCTATTAAAATTACTCTAGGTACAAGTATTTTTATGATACCCATACTTGAACTTTTATGATACAAATACTTGAACTTTATAAAGGATAATATGAATCGAATCAAATTCATGAATATTTTTTATTTTAATTTATGTCATTTTTTATTATTGTTTTATTTTTATATTTTGTTATAATTTTGATAAAATTCATGAATATTTTTTATTCTAATTTATGTCATTTTTTATTATTGTTTTATTTTTATATTTTGTTATAATTTTGATAGGCATGGATTGAAGAATTTGTTTATGTTAAATAAGTATTAATAATAAAGGTAATTTTTTTTTACTTATGATGATTATTATTATTTTTTACTTTTATATTGTAGAGTTTAATTTTTTATTTTTTTTAGTTTATTAGTGTTATGTGATATATATTATTTGTAATCTATAAAAAAATGTATTTGGAAAAAATGTCTCAAATACTCTCGTTTATATTTTTTCTCGGAATGAAATTTATTTTAGTACTTCAAAAACTAGAGATTATCATAGTTTATACCAGTCTCTCATAAATCATACAAGCCTATACTAAAATATTGACCAGTCTAGACGAATACATATTCTGATACTATAAGAAAACTATAGACATCAACCATCACATACTCAGGGAAGTGGTTCAAAGTCAGATCCTGCAATTGGGATAGGGGTTGTTGTGTCGGCCACAAGTCTTGCAACTATTGGAGGAATGCAGAGGTGTTGTTCAATCCTTTCAATCCTACAATCTTTCATTTCCAACATGCAATCATAATGTTTCTTGTGTTCGTTCTTATGGTCCAATATCTATAACAAGTCCCTCTTAGACTCCTAATTGTCCAGCAGTGTGCGCCCGAAGAGGAACTTCATCTTCCAATATAGATCTATTGTCTACAAATATGATTCACTCTGCCATGTGTATGCCTTGTATCAAGGATCCACCGTATCCACCCTGCCAAAACTTCAAAATCGAAAAAGGAGATTCATTGATAGGAAGCCTCGCCCTCAAACCAGGTCAATTCTTCCTACACATTCTTAGGATTCTGATTTATGTATCTTGCAGCAAAACTTGTTTCTCTTTTTTCTAGAAGAGAGTTCCCTCTATGGATATGCTCCTCATAGTATGCTCCCCCTCTTCTAACTCGACCTCTCTCCCTCGGCATTATGGCTTCATCCCCTGATTTATGGACTATGTGATATAATATGTTATGTTCCAACAGAGTTATTCCCTTCCAACTCCACCTGCCCTTTAGTAGCCAGGGACTTCACGAAACATGGTCGAATATTTTATTAGTGGGGTGCTTTATTTAATGATGCACCAAAACCACCAACTATGTCTTCCTAGATTCATACACCTTCTCAGAACAAGACAATCTAGCCCCTACCCTACCCACTCAAAACCATGAGGACAAGGGCCCATAATTCTATCATACCACACCAGGGCGCATAATTTTAGGTTGACGTTCAACACACTAGCCACACCCTGGGGAGGTATGTAGTGAAATACTCCCTCTTTTGGCTAACAAACTCTCATACTAGGCCTAGCTCCACCAATTCTCAATAAGAATAACACCACTAGAAAAGTCAACCTAAAATTCAAGACACAAATAAAAATATGAAGCTATAGAAAAATGATTACATCTATCACCAGAGAAATTGTAACCCACCCAAGGAAAACCATACTATCTTGGTTTCAGGCTCCACTGCTAGCCCCCCTCACAGCTCAAAACTAGAAAAATAATTATAAGGAAATTGCCAATCTCCCCCAAAATTCCTACAAGGAGAAAGGGTGTCTCCCAAGATGATTTGAGAGGGAGCATCCTAAAGATGAACACTTAGCAAAGATGCTAAACACATAAATAGTAATTACATATTCTAGGTAGAGTGCAATCTAGGAGTATTCTTCTGGAGCTTCTAGAATTTTCTTCCTCGCTAGGCATAAAATTTCTTAGTCTCGCACCCCCTCGCTAGCTACAAATGTCATTCTTTCAAGGCTTAGTTTCCTCAATTATGACTTGTTTCTACACCCT
Organism: Pinus albicaulis; assembly: GCA_034641835.2. Classification (NCBI taxonomy): domain Eukaryota; kingdom Viridiplantae; phylum Streptophyta; class Pinopsida; order Pinales; family Pinaceae; genus Pinus; species Pinus albicaulis. Next base: position 193,109,956 of record CM076580.1, read on the forward strand.
GCAATTCTCTAGATTGCAACTCTTCCTTCTCCCCCATGACTCCTCCTTGCTAGCCTCAATTTAGTCTCCCTGTCGAATTAATTCCCATTTTTTCTTAGCTACAAAATCCCCCATATGAAACATTCCTCACAGAGTCTGCATTGAAGCTTTCCCCTCCACATGTGCTCTGCCACCCACCTTCACTATTCTACATACCATCATCTATCTCAACACTTCAATATTTAATGACGCTCATAGTTGTTTACAATTTTTGGGGGCATGTTGCCACATCCCCCTTGCCTATTGATCAGGTGGAACACTAGCACACCCTTCATTTCCCTTTCATCACACCATCTAGAGTAATACTCTAATGTTTGTTAGTTCAAAGTAAAGATGAAATTAATAAATCTTATAAAAATGTAGTGGTGAGGTGAAGTAAATTTTCAACTCAATAACTATTAGTATACATTGTTTATGAATAATAAGCAATCATAAAATAAAAAAGATAAACAATCATACATATCCAATTTACAAACAATCAATTGTATGCTACTTTTGTAAACACAAGTGAACACTCCAATAATATAAAAACCAAAAGAAAAAAGTAAATATAATCCACACATGCATGTATAGAAGAAAAAATAAATAAATAAAAATAAAAAATAAAAAATAAAAAAATCATTATTGAGTTATTATTGAGTTGTTATTATCATTATTGAGTTATTATTGGAGCCTTTACTGGCAATGTTTTCCCAATATAAATAACCTAGTTTTATACCGAGAAGATTACTACAGAAATATACTTTTTTTCTATTAAAAAAAAAACATGTATAAGTTTCTCATTTGATCAATCTATAATAAAAATATATTTTTATAAAAACATGAAAGACATAATTTCTAATATCAAGCATAACTTTAGTCCTTATCTTGTTTTATAAAATGGTTATTTTTAACTAATTACGTGTGGATAAATATTTCATATATTAATATTAAAAAATATTTCATATATTAATATTTAAAAAGTTAAAAAAATACATTTTGTATTTATAAATTTTATTTTAATAAGAAAAACAATTAAATAAAAAATTCCCCTAAATTAGATGCTGATATTATTAAAACATGTGTACTATTATTTTGTTAAAAAGTTTAAATTAGATGATGATATTATTAACGTAAGAAACATGTGTAGTATTATTTTGTTAAAAAGTTTAAATACTAAAACAAAAAAATGGAATTAAGCTATAATCGTAAGCCTCATGTATATATGGCCTTTCATCTTTATAGCGGAAATAAAAAGTCCCACGTGCATTGTGGGAAAGTGTATTATATTGGGCGAGCCTTATTTCCACTGCCATAGGCCCATAAATGTGCCTAGGTAGGGAATGGCCACCGTTAGATTAAAGTTGTTGATCATCGTGCGGCGAGCATTCCCTGCCTGGGCGCATTTATGGGCCTATGGCAGTGGAAATAAGGCTCGCATATATAATGATTCATTTGATTTAGTTCGACGATAGGTGGAGGTCAACTGTACACTCGTAGAGGTGTATTGCAATATATATATATATATATATATATATATATATATATATATATATATATATATTGAGTTTGATTGTGAACTCGAAATATTTTAATTATTTTAATTTGATTGACAAGCTTTTCACCTCCTTCTTAAGAGAGTTTTGTCCCTTCTATAGTAGAGTAGGAGTCTTTTTTTTCGTGTGAAAAAGGAAGAAACCTTCTCTTCCATGATTATATTAACAAAAAAAGAACTATAAAATATGGTGAGAAGAAGAAAAAGAGAAGGTGATTTGGTTGTTATAAAAATAGAGATTAGATATTTACTTCCTATTTTGTAAAGTGGGGAGTAAAGTGGGGAGAAAGAGGGGGAGGAGTTTTTTTTTTCTTTGTGTTCTAGAAAAAGGAATTTTCCTTTCTTGAAAGAAACCACGTGGAAATTAATATAAAATATAAGGTAGATGCATAGAAATGGAGCTAGGAAAACGTAGGCATGAAGATATATGTGAATTATGTGATTAGGACTCATAATTGAAATGCAGTGAGGTGAGAGGTATAATCAAGACTGTATTGGTAACATTGACGAGGTGTTATCAAGAAAGGGTTTTCTGAGGAGTCTAGTAGAGGAGAAAAAAGCATCTTTAAATCTTGGGAGAGATCTTTTACTAAAAATTTGAACCAATGGGGTCACCCTGTTTTAGAAGGAGATAGTTTTGAAAGTGCAATGGAGGTGAAAAGTCAATACCAAAATATCCAAAGATCCAAAAATGGGATAATGACTAGGTGGCCAGTGTGTCTTATGGGAATATAGGGTTATGATTTGACCCTATCAAGGATCTTACATAGTCTTCTTTAGGGAATAAAGTCATAACCACAACATGCTTACTGTAAGGTTATGTGAGAGATTCAACAAGGTAAAAAAAAAGTCTATTCCAAGGGTTCCTATTTTGGGAGAGAACCCCTCCAAGGATCCCAAATGATAATCTCATCCTTTAACATTTGAGATCTCAGCCATCCCTCAAAGATATTGGTCATTTATATTTTAGTTGAGATTTATAAACTAGATATTAATCTTCTACATGAGACCATGGGTGATGGAATAAGATCATTGGAAACGTCATGAAGGCCCTATGAAATGGAAAATTTTAGCATTAGATGATAAAGGGAATTAAAGGGGTTTATAACAGGTTCGAAAAATACAATTCCTTTTCTAAATATTGCCTCTTTTCAATAAGGTTTGTAGACAAAATTCTAGTTGAAGGATCTAGGCTTTAAATTATCTATTCTCGATATATATGGGCCACCTAATCGGAGACAAGATTTTTTGGATGGCTTTTTGGCCCAAGAATGTGTCAAAATAGAAAGGATGTTAATAGGAGAGGACCTAAACCTTACTTTGATGATGGTAGAGATTTGATGTTAATCAACTATAATCAATAGTTTATCATATTGTTTTAGACATTAATTGAATTAGAACCTATTAAATTAATGCCGACATAGAGAAATAATAGGACATTAACCTAAGGGATTTCTAAGAGAATTGATAAGGTTTTAATTTCTAAAGCTTTAGTCAATGAAAACAATAGATCTAGATCTTGGGTGGAATCTAGAGGGGTCTCTAACCACTCTCCTATTATGAACACAACTAGAGAAGCAACTTGATAAGATAGAAAGTACGTTCAAGTTTAATCCCTTTTGGCTCAAGGATGATTATTTTTAAGGCCTTGTTCAATATAGAATGGGTAAGATATGATAGAAAACTTAGGGAAGTTAGCAATTATCAATTTCTTTGTTCCCTTAGGAAGATCATAGGAGTTGTAATGTCATAGGTTTCAAAAAAAAGGAAGAGTATGAATAGATAAGTAAAGGCAACACAACATGAAATAATAGGAGCATGTATAAATAATGAAAAAGAAAAAAAATTGGGAGGAGAAATCAAGGATATGATATTTGGAAATTAAAATGACCAAATAATTAGAGTGAAGAGAGATTGAGTGGAAAGTGAATAGTGTGGTAGTGTGGCTTGAAAAAGAAGATGAAAATATGATTTTTTTTATAAGTTTCCAATTCTTGGGAGAAGACTAAATACTATTTGGGAGATGTAGAATGATGAGAGAGTCTCTATTATTGGTTTTCATGAGATTTAAAGAGCAAGAAAGACCAAACTTTAAGCAAATGTTAAAACTATCATTATTCTTGCCTAGTTTTGTCTCAAAGGAAGATAATCAAATGTTGATGGAGTAGGTTTTCAAAGAGGGGCCAAAGTTTGCTCTCGATTCTTTCTAGAAAGCTAAGAATTCTAGCCCATTTGGGTGCAATGTTGAGTTGTCTGATTTATAATATATGTATGAGGAAGACTTTCTCTAAATCATAAATGAAGTTAAGAGTAGTGGGAAGCTATTATGAGCATTTTATACTACTTTCCTTGTTGTAGTTCCAAAAAAAGAAAAACCCAACTTGTTTGTTGAATTGAGGCCAATTTCTCTACTAGATTTTATATATGAGTTTATTCCTAAGGTTTTTGGTCTAAGGGTCAAAAATATATTTTCATAGGTAATTTCTCAGGAATAATTCATATTTTTAGCAAGAAGACTAATAGATTTTTGGCATGTTAATCATTGCAAGTTTCTAAGGAATAATTTTTTCTCTAAATATACATAACCAGGGAATGTCCTAAGTTTTATGCATAACTAATATGGAAGCTTGATGGTTCTAATACATAATTGATGCACGCTATTCTTATATATCAGTTCATGCTATGAACATACACCATTGTATTTATTGGGAGAATGATCATATCAAATATTTATTGTGAACAGATAATATTGATCGTGCTTTGGTTGAATGACCTCATTTTGGATTTTAATAGAAAAAATAAAACTAGGAAGTAATCTCATGATAGGAATCAATATTCAACGCATGAGATGGTGCTTGTATTAAACTCTTCTCATTACTAAAGAGTAATGTACATGGAGTTGTGGCCTCAAAAAAAATGTTGTGATGAGTGGTAGTAGGTTGCCTTAATATAATTAGGTAAAACCTAAGGCCATGAAGGTGGTATTGATCTCATTGGAATGACAACACAAGACAATGAGTAGAACAAATATTCCATGGTGAATACCTTAGTAACCAACATTGCATTCTATATCATCTATCTGGATTTATAGTGTTAACATCTCTTTTATATCCATGTGATGGAAATATTCTAGAAGTTGTCTCATGTTTAGTTTCTCTACACTTTTGGGTCAATTTCAAAGTGTGCATTAGAGAAGTGGTAACAAGAAACTAAAACCCTAGGTTAGAACCATAGGACCATGTGTGCAACTAGGCATTAACAAAAAATTTCCTATCAAACTCATTTAAATATAAATAGGACTCCCTTTCAAAACTATTACTTATGAAATTGTGTAATGAAAAGGTAAATAGAATACTAAGCCACCAGCCTATTGAAAAGTGTCATGGGTCCAAGCTAATCTAATGGTGTTTTGCTCTTTTTCATGAATCCCTTGAAAGGCAACGACAAAATTTCTAATAATAGGGTTTTGCAATTGTTTTAGCAAACTATAAAAAATGTGCAAAGGATACCTGATATATATAAAAACATGAGAAGGGTTCTCATATATATTCTTCTCAACATGCCTTAGCCAATATTTTCATCTATAGAATACATCGTGGCTTAGCTAGCATTTCATTTCCACTATCATAATATTCAAAACCAATAAAAACCATAACGTGGCATGGTGTTGGTGATCTAAAAATTTCTAGATCATGCTCGTGGCTTAGCTATAATTTCATTTCCACTCTCATAATCTTCAAAACCAATAACAACCATAACATGGCATGGTGTTGGTGATCTAAAAAGTTCTAGATCATGCTTGTCACAAGATTTAAACTTTCTTGAAGGTGTTGATATAGTCAAGTTGTGGAAATCATGAGATTTGTCCAAAGTGTGACATGGTAGCATTCAATTTACACATAAAAATATTTTGCAATTAGGGCTTGGTAGTGCCTCTTGAAATTCTCCAATAACATGATATGGTTATTCTTCTTGTGAACTTAAATGATCTAGATCTTTAAAGTGACTAGGTTTGCAAAAATGTTCTCGTGTGAATGATTAAAATCAAACCAAAAATTAACTTAAATCAATCTTAAAGGACAATAATGAAGTTGCAATGGAAGAAAAGTACAAGATAAACGAGAGAAGAAAATAAGAATGACAACTGTTGGAACAGGGCCCTCCAAAGGCTGTGAATTGGGACAGTTTTGAGTATTTTTGTAAATTTTTTGGCATATTTTAGTCTAGCGTAGGGGTTTTGGGGTGGGAAAAAACCACGAAAAATTGTAATGGGTCAAGGGGTAGACCTAGAAAGATTAGGCTAGATTGTTATAAATAGAAGGACATTTTGAGTCAATAGAGGAGGCAGGCATTAATATTGGTGTGAATTGTGAATTAGTTGATGTGGTTGGGTTATTGGGGAAGGACTCCTGCTGGCTGTGTGTGCGGAGATCCTTAGTCCTGTTGTGTGCAGACCCTGCTGCTGTGTGTGCAGGTTAGGTTTTGGGTATTGTAAAAGGATCTGAAGAATTAATGAAAGTGGAAGGTTGTCGAAATATCTGAATCTACTCTATTATATCGTCTATGTTATGCATGGTTCTGCGTTAAGCTGCGAAAGTACTTGTGTTATTTGCTATGCTGCATTAACATTTGATTTGGATCCTTCTATTATACTTTATCCAAGAATATCTGTGTTAGTTGCATTATTGTTCTGTGAATTTATGGTCTATTGATTACTATGATTATAATTAGTATTGCGCATGTGGATGTGAAGGGGTATCTGATCTGGTAATTGTAAAGACGAACGCAGCTCTGCTTGACTTACCTACCTTCTCCAAGGGTGCGGAAACCTGGTTCCAGAACCCTCCCATATTGCTTCGGGTGAGACTTTGGCCTGCGCAAGTGGGTCACTGCCGAAAGGGCCAGTAGTATAAGGGTTTGTTGGCAAACCTTAACCTCCAAACGTGGGTCAAGACCCTTCGAGCCAACAAATGGTTATGTTTCCGGGACTGGGAGCATTTTGAGAGAGGGATTGGGTAATGCCAAGGACGTATTGGAAACCCGAAGGAAAAGAAATTGATGAATGGTTTGAACAACAAGTTCAGGAATTCACAGTCAAAGAAAACCACAGTAAGAAGTTTTCCACCGAAGAGTGGAAGAATAGGTATATTTTCATGGAGATCTACGAGATCTTCTTTGTAACAATTGCGATCAAGCTCCAGGAGTGGATCACAAGGTTGGTCGACTTTCAGAAATGTTGGAAGGACGAGCGGGTTACGCAGTGGACCCCTGAATTGATCCAACAGTTATAGAAGACTTATAACACCATCACTCACACGGTGGACCACTAGGTGGGCAGTGTGCTAGGAGGGTTCGTAACAGAATTTGCCATCGATCAGTTCGTCTCCTACTCTGAAGCAGAGCGAAGATTCTTCAAGGGTTTCCGGAGTAAGTTTCTGAAGACCTTACCATTTCTGATTAAGATATTATTGTGCGAAAAGAGTATTTTGTGCAGCCACATCGAATGAATGACCTCTGATCTATACAGGAGTACGACGCAAAGCGGCAAATGCTATCGAACCAACCAAGAAGGAGACAGATCTGTCTACAATCCGGTAAGAGAAGCAGCTGCGCAGAGCCCTCCAGCCACACCACTTTCCAATCAGCATAGGGGTAAGAACTCACCTACACCTCCGCCACCACCAGAAGGCGACATGGCTACGCACATGAAGTTTTCCACCTTTAAGGGTGTGGGGGATGAAGACATGGATCAGTTCTGGTTTGTCACAGGATCGGTCTGGACTACGCAGAATGTAGCTAATGATACGGTGAAGAGGGCACAGCTGTCCCTTGCCTTCAAAGGAAGAGCTTTGGACTAGTACATGGGATACATCAGCCAGCATGCAAACGCGACCATTGAAGAGATTAAGAACGCCTTGAAGCAACAATTCAAGAAGCCTAAGGCCTACTCTCAAATAGTATTTTATCTGAAAGACTTCAAGCAGGGGCCCTCTGAGTCTGTGTGGGAGGCCGATCAACGACTAAAGAAGGTAATCAGAGAAGGAGGGTTCCAGTATGATGACAAACAGCACGCGGAATGGTTCATTGCTATGTTTCTGCCTCACCTGCGCATACCTATGGGTCATCAAAATTTTGGCAGGAAAAATATTTGGAGGTCGCTATGAAATTAGAAACTACGCTCAGAGATGATGCCCAGATGGGCGTCCAATAGATCCAAGGACAATTGGAGGTGATGCACATGGAGATCCAGAACTTGCGAAAGGAGCAAGGAGCAGAAGTTAGCCATGAAAGATGGTGCATACAATGCAGGAAAAATGGTCACATCAAGGATAACTTCCCTCTATTAGCAAACTATATGCAGGTCGGGGGACCTAGTCCATTGCGCCCTGGGGAAGTTTTAGGATCAAGTGGGCCGGTGTTATGGTGTGATGATTGTCGCGTTGCAGGACTGCATGATACAAACCACTGTCCCTGCCTTGCTGCGTATATCCCAGAGGTAAAGCAGCAATGGTGCAGGTTCTGCAGGTCGGTAGGACATGATGAACAGAACTGTCGAACGTATGATTTGATTATCGATCGAGGGAACCTCTATAGGATACAGTCAGATCCATCTTCAACAAGACCCCTCTCGAGCACAGGTGGCTCCCCAGCTAGGGGCAGGGGAGGTGGGAGAGGTGGAAGCGCAGGTCAAGGACGAGGGCAACTAATCTGTTATAATTGTGGGGAATTAGGACACTTTGCCAGGGACTATCCAAATCCTACAAGGCAGTCCTACCGGTATTGCAGACAGTTGGACCATGCGATCGAAGATTGTCCAATCTTAATAGCAAAGATACATGAAAAGCAGCCGACACCTACGTAGAATGTGCAGAGGGTTAAGGCTGAACTGCGAGACAAAGTCCTAAGCGTGAATGTTGTAACACGCAGTGGGATGGCCACCGCAGGACCTGGGGAGAAGACTGCGACCGAACCTCTGATCCGGCAAGCAGTTATCAAGTAAGACGGTTTGAATCTAAGAAAGGAAAAATAAATGTTGGTCGTCGCTCGCATAGACTCTACTGAGGCAGAGGCATCCACTCCGCAGCTGCCAAGATGCCTCAAGGCAGGTGAGGAAGTCAAGCCCTTTTTACAGGCATGTATGAAGCTATTGTGCAACCCAAAGGATGTGGAAAATCTTCAGGCTACACAGCACGACCTAGCCCCCCTCCGGAAATTAGGGACGTACACAAACTATATAGATATAAGAAACATACTGGTAGGGAGATGCAGTTGACTGCGAAAATTTGTGATTACGAGATGGATCAGGTTATTTTGGACCTAGGGTCAGATGCGAATGTATTACCTAAATAGACTTGGCAATGAATGGGGGAACCTAAGTTGGAATGGTCCACTATCCAACTGCGTATGGCCAATCAGCAAAAGATCATACCCTTGGGGAGACTATCAAATATCGTCGTAGATATCGCAGGGGTCAAGGTCCAGGCTGACTTCGAAGTTATTCAAATTGTAGAAGATGCGGACCCCTACCCTGCACTTCTAGTGTTAGATTGGGCCATAGATATGGGAGGCATCATTAATTTGAAGAAGAGAAGCATGGTGTTTGAGAATAACGGTACAAGAGTGATAGTACCATTAGATCCGGCGAAAGGTGAATGATACACAGAGCCAGTGTGTGACTACAAGGAGGTGGATCACATCTATAAGTTAACTGCACAGGATGAAGAGTGTATCAACCGCACGACGGATGGAGTTCTCTGCTGGGAAAAGGATAGTGAATGCTTCTCCGACTCCGATGGGGAGATAGAGAATTGGCAAAACCGGTTATATGATGTCTCTGTGCTGCGATATCTCCGAGTCACAAAAGATTTCCGTTGTGTTTCCTCAGAGGTAAGAGACCTACCTTATTTTGATGGTTCTGGTAATATTAAGGAATTTCTATGGGCATTCAAAGCTAAGGTTCCAAGGGAACGAAGGCTATGGGCCCTTAGGCTAGCAATGCGTGGAACACCTGTGCGAGGGTGGGAAACACATGAGGAGGTGTTCCAGGATTGGGAGGAGTTTTGGGATATGATGATACTACGATTCGAGGCCCCAGCTAACGTATGAATCAAGACGTTCCTTGGGCCAGAAAACCCAAGCGAATATTTGTTCGCTTGGATAGAGAAGTGGTGCGACAGGACTATAAAAGAGTGGGTTCATCTGTTTATTCATTACCTGGGACCAATTCCCATGGCTTGGTACTTAGATGCAGAGCTCCATCAGCACACCCGCCACTGGGATACCTTAAAGGATGAATTTCTGTGGAAATTTGGGTTAATAGGCTGGCCAGAAGCGCTGAACGTAGCTCTACAAAACATTGACACTGTAACATGGGGTGAATCGCACCTCTATGTTGCACCTGAAGTACCCACAAGGGGAATGCAGGTACCAAGTATGGTCAACTACCGCGGTCTAGCCCCAATAGATGGTAAGGATGACCCACAAGCTATTTTCGACTCAGAATTTGACAAGACGCGCACAGCTACCAAACCGCTCGGGCTGCTAACAAATAGCATCAGGACGCACCCCACGTTGGCTAAGATTAGGGATATGGAGGTAGGAGGCGGAGTTATCACATATCCGGTAACCCATACAACAAGGGAACATCTGCGTTCAATTCTCAACCACACAGGATATTACAGAAATTTCGTTCGAAGGTATGCACTGCTCACAACACCTCTGAACGACTTGCTTACGAAGGAGCCCGGTTCTGTTGGAATGACATATGTTAGGCAAACCTGTTTTTTGTAAAATACCTAGGGATCAAGCCTGTGTTGGGGGGGGGGGATGCGTAGGAGGCGCAAGTGTTTAACCCAAGCATAGTAGGTATGCCAACCGCACAGAAGATGCGAAAACTAGCCGTTGGCACAATAACGGCTAGTAAAAAGCAGAAGTTACTATTGAAAGGAGAGGCCCGCTGGAAATTAATGAGGAAAATCTTGGGGATTTCTTACCATTTACCTGATGGTAAGTTTCCAATGAAGTGTACCCTCCCGTTGGATGATCGCAGGCACTATAAAGAAGGTATAATAACTCAGATAAGGGTTCTGTCTCACTTGCTTAGCTTGTACTTATCATCCTTGTCTTGAACGACCTTGCGCTGTAAGATTTTTCAGGTCTGCACTATTCCTTTTCATGTCTAATCAACCTTCCCCTTCTGACGGTAGCCACCCAGGGTTAGGATTCATTTTCCACACTAGGATGACGTCCACCAACCCTACTGAACCCTCGGCACCTACAGACCCATAAATTGAGGAAGTTATGGAGATTGGGTCTGAGGATGAAGAAGTGCTCTTGAAACCAGTCACAAGGAAAGGGAAAGAGAAAGAAAAAGGCTCAGGGAAGCCCCCAAAAGCTGTGAAATGGGTTGCGGGGAAGCCTAGGACTTCCCTAAGGCATGTCAAGTCCCTGCGAGCAACACCTCAAACTCATGATGCTCAGGAGGAAGCCCAGCCCACCAATATGATCATCTGGTTACCTCCCTTCATCCGACCTCGAAGGCCCTCGATGTGCACACCAAAGAACCTCGACGGCTTGATTACCTATTTGCAGATGCCACTAACCCCGGGAGAAGTCCCTGTCTTGGGTGACCCTTACGGAAGGCTCCATGAGGTCAAATTTGACGATCACGACTTGGAAAATTGTGACGCCTTCCTTGAGCTGGCCCCTGCATTGTAATTTGACACAACTTATGTGAATGATGGGACCACAGTCATCCCTCAGCGTTGGGTATGTGGATTGGTCAAATCCAGGCTCTTGAACCTACTGCGAATGCCCCACTTTGGCCACTACAACATCATGGATCAACTGGCCTGATAGTTGCTCGCCTTAATTCACAATGGTTGCCTATGGATTCAAGACAGAGTCCCCATTGATGTTGCACTGGTTCATAGAGTTACGGGCCTTCCCATGAACGGGTTGCACCCTCTGGAGCAGGTGGGCAAGAAACATGAGGGGGGAACCGCTGAATATGTGCATCAGACCTACCATGTGGAAAGAAATACGCGGAGCTTTGTCATCCAATCTATCGGTGACCTTGCTACGTGGATGGGCACCATGCTATTAGCATGCAAGCTAAGCGAAAGTGTCAGGTCGCAACCGTCCCTACTCATGTCATTCGGCTAGCAAGTCAGTGTGCGAAGGGGGACTGCCTCAATTGGGCTCAATACTTATGCGATGAATTCTTAACCAATGTCTGCGAATCGCAGGAGCAAGGAAAATCCTTCTGCTATTCTTGGCTATTGTTCCTTATAGCCCTAGTCACCTAGGAGGCCCCTGCAGAGTCGGTCATCCCCGAGCTCACTCCAGATATGTGCGAAGGAGCTCGGTATGCTCATCTGTGGGATTCCAAGGATGCGTATCGCATCGAGGATAACCAGGTCTTCTGGGTCCTTTTCAAGAATAGCGTGGTGGCAGCCATCAATTCTCGACCTCGGTTGTCCCCGACAGTATATGAAAAATACAAAAGTATTGCAACATTCCAGGTTACCCTGCACAACATTTAGATCTGGGGCCTTAAGGGTAAAACATGGAGGTCACTTTCTTATATGGTAGCAAACGAGGAAATTGAAAATGTGATTGCGTTTGTGGCCTCCTACCTGGAAGATAGGCTTCAAAACTAGTGCAAAAGGCACTGCAGGTACTACCACGATGCAGGTGCTCCCACCTGTTATCAACAAGGATACTGGAGGCCCGAGCAAGGATACAGGGAAGGATTCAGGCACAGCTACAAAAAAATACACCCATCTAAAGCAGACCACCACAAAGAACATTGAGGCCGAAACCCAGGTCGATTCGCAGCCAGATTTGGGCACGAAGGTAGTCCACATCGGCGATACAAATCGAACAGGCGAACCTGTCAAGGGGGCCCAAAAGAAGCAGCGTGCCTAGCGGAAGGAACGAGATGAGACGGTCACGTTGACCGAAGGAGATCTTGAACAAATTTCAGATGCAGTCACATTGGCCACAGAAGACAGATGGGTAGCTTTGGAGGAACAACAGAAGGCTGCGATCAACACCCTCCAGGCCGAGCTTCGCACCCTGGAGTTAAAAACAGACACGCTACAGACCAGCGTGGTTCAGGGACAGACTCCATTAACATCTAGCATTCCGGTGCTAGTTACAAAAGAAAGCTGTCTTTGTTCCTTACCAAGCACCGCCCTTGTAATCAGTCTGCCCAACCAGGGAATCCAACTCCAAGCAGGTACAGGGGTGCAGTTGAATCTGGCCCAGCTATCCCACGAAGTGTTACAGGGTATTCACACCACAGTGTTTTAGGAGATTCACCATCGGGACCAGCAAGTACACCAACAACTCGGTGTGGCTGAGCAGACCATCACACAGCAGAACACGGAAGTGCTCCTCGTTGTCGCGCAGCAAGCAGAGCTCGAAACCTTGATCCACCAGCTCTCCACAAAGGTTCTAAAAGAGATCCCAGCCGCAGCCACCCCCTGGGCTAAAGTTGAAGGGTTTTTCGCAGCATTAAAGGCTTCCAGGACAGAAAAGCGAGTCATTAAGACATAGCTGGAGCAACAAACCACTGACTTACAGGCCAAACTACAGCCCGAGACACCCCCGGAGGTACGAGCCCAGCGCGCTGCTCTGGTGACTGCGGCTACCAACACCATTACAGGGCAGATCGCTCAGGGTGCCCAGTTGCTAGATACAGCCATGTAGTTATGGACCAAGGTCTAGAACAATCCAATCCTCCGAAGACTAAATCAGGACTTGCGACAGAAGGAGGAAGCTTTCGAGAAGATCGGGGCTACATTACCCACCTTGGTTCCTGCATAGCGATTGGCACGATTAAAGACCAGCAGCACCCTCCAAGATGAGATTGAGGAGCTCTGGCATAAGAAGCACATCATCGGATAACGTGTGAAGCCTTGGCCTGACACAACCCTCCAGCTCTCACAGGATGTTGATGTTGTTGTTAAGCGACTGAATTAGATACTGGAGAGTGTCACCACTGCGATAGAAGGACCCACATCACAGAAGATTGTGGATATTGCGTAGAGCACTGCTACTCAGAGCCAAGAAGTGTTGCCCCCGCTGGTCGCAGCCGTCAATGAACTACACGCGCAGGTGGAAACCCCACTGCCACAGTGACTCGGGACGAGTCACAAGATTATGTTGGGGGATTGTTGGAACAGGGTCCTCCAAAGGCTGCGAATTGGGACAGTTTTGAGTATTTTTGTATATTTTTTGGCATATTTTAGTCTAGCGCAGGGGTTTTGGGGTGGGACAAAGCCCCGAAAGCATTGTAATGGGTCAAAGGGTAGACCTAGAGTCCACAAACCACGATTTGTGGACTAGAGGAAAGATTAGGCTAGATTGTTATAAATAGAAGGACATTTTGAGTCAATAGAGGAGGCAGGCATTAAGATTGGTGCGAATTGTGAAATAGTTGATGTGGTTGGGTTATTGGGGAAGGACTTTTGCTGGCTGTGTGTGCGGAGATCCTTAGTCCTGTTGTGTGCGAACCCTGCTGCTGTGTGCGCAGGTTGGGTTTTGGGTATTGTAAAAGGATCTGAAGAATTAATGAAAGTGGAAGGTTGTCGAAATATCTGAATCTGCTCTATTATATCATCTATGTTATGCATGGTTCTGCGTTAAGCTGCGAAAGTACTTGTGTTATTTGCTATGTTGCATTAACATCTGATCTGGATCCTTCTATTATACTTTATGCAATAATATCTATGTTAGTTGTGTTATTGTTATGTGAATTTATGGTCTGTTGATTACTATGATTATAATTAGTATTGCGCACGTGGATGCGAAGGGGTATCTGATCTAGTAATTGTAAAGACGAATGCAGCTCTTCTTGACTTACCTGCCCTCTCCCAGGGTGCGGAAACCTGGTTCCAGCACCCTCCCATACTGCTTCGAGTGAGACTTTGGCCTGTGCAAGCATGTCACTGCCGAAAGGGCCAGTAGTATAGGGGTTTGTTGGCAAACCTTAACCTCTAAACCTGGTAGGACCCTTCGAGCCAACAACAACCAATTGATAATTTATTTTGTCCAGTGTGGACTATGTCTTCGGGTCCTACCTATAAGGGAGTGGCCTCTTTTATTATTCAGATGCAAAGCATTAATACACTTTCTTAAATCAACAAAATGCCTCCAAAACCTGCAACAAAACAAGCTCCTATGCCACTGGGAAGTGATTAAACAATGCCACTTAAAATCTCCTTTGGTTGCTACAAAATCAAGCCCCAAAAACCACTTCTTTACAAAGTTATCACGTATATTTTCACATTAACAAGACTAAGCTCTATAAATTCTCACTCGAGACTAGTGAGGTGTGATGATATATATTTTAATACATAAAAAATTGTGGATCTAGCCTGCAACGGGTTGAATCCACAAGGTTATGATCTCATCCAGTTATACAATATACAATAAAAACCATATTACAATTTATGTAATAGCTCAGTCCTTTCATCATTAAGTTTATGGTGCATTATGATTACGGATTTGCATGTTACACCATGTTAAAATTAACCTTATTCGTCACCCATTCACAAAATGACACGATGGTTTGTTTGTTTGTTAGCACATTGTTTAAAGTCATTGGTTCATTATGGGAGGTTGGGGGTTCAAATCCCAACTATTTCGCCAAACAACCTTTTGCCTATTGTAAGTTGTTGAACCATTTGGGGCTTTTCCTTGGAATGTTCTTGACCAATCAATGGTTTCCACGTGGAAAAAATATAATTGACCACCTCATGCCAAGTGACCTGCCAACCAAATGTTGCCATGTCTCTTGACAACCACTCCATCATCTGCCACGTCAACCTGATGCCACATGTTCTATTGACCTAGATGCAGTAATCGTGAAGTGTTGTTATCTCATCGTACGTACCTACCACGTCAACATATATACATTGCCATGTGGCAGTACATGGCACCTCTTGGCGTTGCCACGTGACAGCCATGTTCAACTTTTTCTTGTTTCCTAAATTTTTCGTTTGAAATAAAATTTCGCTCATTCAAGTTTTGTTCGAATCGTCTTGTCAAGATCTTCGACATGGCACTATTTTCATTAGGTTTTGAACACTTTGAATTTTGGCGATATTTGGGATCCTCCCAGATCATTTTTCCCCACTAAGAGGCATTTAGACCTCCAAAAGGTTTTTACTCAGACAAAAAGTGGGGGAACTACCTCCCTACTTACCCTGTAATTGTCCACTCTATTTTGTGCACCTGAATCATCGCAATAAGTTGCAAAAAAACTATGACAATTGAAACCAGATTGTTAACCATTTCCATTTTCCCACATCTATCTACATTAATTGCTCGAGCCACTACCCATGTACTACACATTTGAGAAATAAAAAATACAAAGATAATAAAAATGAACTCACATGTTCCTCTTAACAAGTTCACACACTAAATTCTCTAATGGAAGAAAAATACAATGAATATTTGTCATCCACTTTTGGCCAATGCAAACCAATGGTTTATTCTTCTAGTTGCTCCTCTTAATTTGTTGGTATATGCACAATCTTCTCATCCTTATTTGAATGAAGCTCTGGATGGAGTTGACAACATTTAGCTTCATAATGTCCACCTTTGTTGCAATAAGTGCAATATTTTTTCAACATCCAACCTTTCTTGTTCTTCTCTTTCTTTTGATGTGGAGATGGGTCTTCATGTCATGTCCCCTTCTTGGTTGACATAACTTTTCTATACAAAGCCATTCTTTTCCAAAACTTGGAAACACTATAGTTATTCATCCCACAAAATGTGCATGGTTTCTTATACCACAAACTTTTTACATTGTCAATATTCCTATAATCAAAAGGAATGTTGGATTAACTAGGCTTATTATACCTTTGATGTTTGTCTTTGGTGCAAGTATGTTGAGGAGAAGTTGAATTCATTCTTCTCTTCGATGTATTGCATGCTTTATCACTACCTAAAAGTGATGGTCCATTTTAGTTTTTGTAGCATCAGATGGTGTTATAGTCTCAAACTATGTGGATAGGATAAAACATAAGAGCTCTCCAAAACCCAAAAATTGTTTTTGGAAATTTCCCCAAAAGATAGCTCAATTAAATTAATTGACCATCATTTATTTTTTTCCCAAGTCTAACATAATAAAGTTGGTTAATTAATAGTAATTAAGTGAGAAAGGGGATAATTCTCTAGAAACTCACACGAATTGACTTAGACATGACCTCAACCTTCGATTAAGTTTTAATCATGACTGTTGGAGTCCCAAATGGATATTATAAGAAGAGGTCAATGGGTAGATGGAGAATACACATGTTGCAAATACTCAATGATCCAAGGAGTTTCATTTTCCAGTGCAGGTGATTCAGCATGAGAGATCGAGTAGGAAGTGGCAGAGGAGCAGCATAGATATTTTTCAGACGGGTTTCCAGTACCGGAGGAGTCTGAAGAGGAGGTCAAGTTTCAGCTCCAAGAGGTTGTGCAGAGCCTCATAGAGGCAGTTCAATTTGGCTGAAGGGAAGGTCGTTTTAATTTTCTAGGGGCTGGTAAAATTCCCAGAGGACCTGACCAGAGACTTCCAATAGTAGAGACAAGTAGGACGTCTAATGCACCGAGAGTTCCTGGCTGAGCGTATAAGGGACTATGTAGGGCCTGCATAGAGGTTGATGCATAGCCATGATTGGAGCTAGTTTTGAACCCAGACTGAGTTGAGATTTCTTGGAGCGAGGGTAAATTTCCCTCGGTAAATTTGTCAATATTTCTCTTGGATAGAAACTCTAATTTGGCGTCATTTTATTATACTCGGAATTTAAGTTGTTGCATAATAATAAAACCCTCACTACTGCATCGGTTTTACTGCATTGGGTTATTCTGGGGACAATTGTCCAAAAATATCGATGTCACAATTTATGTGTGTTATAGTATTTCTCAGTTCCTATTTTTTCTTCCAAAGTATTTTATTTGATGAAGAAATTGCAGTGAGATTAATTTGATATTAATTAAAATAAAAATAAAAACTTGTTAATCAGATAGGAGAATTAATTCCAGTTGTTGCATTTCAAGGAATTTTCACATGGTATCAGAGAATATTTGACAGACATGAGGCTCAGAGTCGGAGGAGGAAAAATTCGTTGTTCAGATGGAGCAACAAGACAAAATTTTCAGGGGGTTGCGTAATGCCTAGCCAAGCAGTGCGAATTGCTAGACATGGTTTGATTTTCTAGTGGAAGTAGATAATAAAGTTTGATTTTTCTGGGGAAGTAATTCCAACAGGAAGAGGGAGAAACAACTCGGTATTTTGCAAACCATATTTCTTGTTTGGGCATAGAGGGTTTGCAGTTGTTTCCTAGAGAAGATTCAGTGCGTGGAAGAGGAAGTGCACACACTGAGGGAGTTTCTCTCATAGGGTTTATAGCTTTAGAAATCCAATAGTTTCTAGTTGCAGCAAGAATATTTTCTCACTCCAAGAGGGAGTGCGAATATAAGTTCTAGTAGGAGAGAGAGAGATATTTCCATCACAGGTCAAGTTTTTGCAGAGTTGGCTTCAGCAGGGCTCCGAGATCGGTACCGATTAGAGGGTGCATCCAACTATTATATTTGGAAGGCAAGGATGTCATTCCTGCTAGACGAGTATGGTCTAAAGATGTATGCAGACAAAATTGTATTCGTGCCTACAGATGGAGACCAACTAGTTATTTACAATAAGGAGATGGCCAAGACAAAGTGGTTGGTTATCAATGGAGTTCGAGCTCATATTTTCTTACAAGTGGCAGCCAAGAATACAACCAAAGAAATGTGGGACACTATTTCCTCACTATATCAAAATCCTTCCGAGTAGTGGAAGATGTTCTTGAAGGAGAAGTTGAGGAATGTTTGTATGTAGCAAGGTGAAGGCATAGATCCTTTTCTCAGCAAAATTCAGGATATCTAGGATGAGCTTGCAGCCATAGGTGAAGCACCTAAAGCTATAGATCTTGTGTGTTTGGCTTTGAACAATGTCTACGAGGAATGGGAAATATTCATCCAAGGCATTTTGGGACGAGATACATTACCTGGGTGGGACGGGATGTGGTTAGATCTTCAACAAAAGGAGATGAGGCGATCTCTAGTAAAGATCTCCATTGACGGAAATAGAAACAATGGATCAAAAGGTGTGAAGAAGGAAGATAATGTGGCCCTTGCATCGAAAGGGAAAGCAAAAGGTCCCAATCAGGGACAAGGCTCACAAGTAGAGATGAGGAAGAAAAGGATCTATCCAAGATCAAGTGTTTTAGTTGTGGTGAGTTTGACCCCTGCAATACTCAGCATTCTCTTAGGATTAAGGACAAAAAAAAGAATCAGGATTAGGCGGAAACATCCCTAGAGATAGATTAGGTATCCTCCTAGTTGGAGGAACAATTCTCCAAGTATGTAGTTAGACCTCCTAGTGAGAGGTGGGGCAATATCTAGCTTTAGTCCCATAGTTGTGTAGAGATTTGGGCAAGATCCTTCAAGATAAGCATCAGATGGTGTTTCCTCGTGGATCATTACCCTTGTTACAGGGGCCCACAGTATTTAGTAGCAAAAGGATCAATGTCAGTTGGTGCAATAAATTCCAGAGTGACAGTTGCAAACTAAGAGTTTGAATATTTCTGTGGTGTTGAACTTGATGTTGAGGAGTCGAAAATGGTTCCACAGTAGTCATTTTTAGTTGTCGAAGTTTCAAGTCTAAATGAAGAACCGTCCTTAGGACCAAAGTCGAAAAGAAGATGCATAGGAAGTGGTGTATAAATACAAGAGAGAGATATCCAGGAATTAGCTGACAATATGAAAAGGAAGGACACAAGTCGACTAAGATAAAATAAAAATAAAAAAATAGTTAAAGGAGACGTATTAGATTATTTTTAAAGTAATAAAATTATGTAAATTTTTTTTTTATCACATAACATTAATATCATTAATATAACGTTAATAATATTAATATTAATCCATAATATTAATATTAATTCATACAAATATTATTAATGTGTTTATATTAATATTACTAATGTTATTAATAACAATTTTAATATATAAATATGTGTTATTGATTTTATTCAAAAATATTATTGTTGCATCAATTTTACACTAATAATATTAATTAAGCATTAATGATATTAATATAATTAACTTTTTATGTGTTATTAATAATAATAATGTTACTTATCTAGTTAACATTATTATTGTAATTGATAGTGGAATGTAAATTTTTAACTAATTGCAATCAAATACTGAGGAGCGCAGAGCAGTGTTGATAACAGTGCGGAAGGCAAAGTGCAGAATCAGCAGCAACGCAAATTCCCTGGTGACATGACAGGGGCTAGTAGCAATTAGAGACTCAAGAGATAGTTGCAGTTCAAATACAAAATTGATTCAATATTTTAGATGCTTCTTTGGTGCAGTAGTTGCAGTAGTAGTAGCAACAGTCATAAGGATGTTAGTTGTGTTGCAGTGCGGATGCAGGGTTGGCAATAATACAGGTTGTACAGTGCAGTGTGAGTAGCAACAGAGATGCAGCATAGTTAAGCTAGAGTTAGTGTTAGAGGAAACAGAGAGTGCAATGGTTGGTGGATAGTAGAAGGCAACTGTTGAGCCCTAAAATTGTCTTCTCTGTTGCAGACCTTCACTTCATTTTATCATTTCTTCATCACTTCATAAGCCTAAAAATAAATGAAGAATGAATAAGATTGCTTAAAGGTTACATACAAATGATCAACATGTTGTATTTTCATGATTTTTGTTGTTTTAATCATTTTGAACAGTTTAGCCACAAAATACAGGCATTATGTAGCCATTCAAGCGTTCCAGAGTTGTTTTTGTGTTTAGGTATGATGCAGGTGTCAATTGGAGAAAAGGCACACATGGGTAGTTCTCAAATCTTCCCTACATGATTCCTTCCTATCCACGAGGATTGATTCGACTACTGGAGGTGTCTAATCCATTGGTCAAAGCAAGAATCAAAGAGACTGTTTTCTACAGGAATTAGGACTCTTGATTTGCTTTGCAAAAAATCACAAGTCTCAAAAGAGTCTCAATTATATTTTGATTAGAAGATTACACCTATACCTATTTTTTTTCAACATTAGTTATGAATTTTCATATAAATTAAGCTCTGTAGAACCGAAAAAGGGACGGTTGATAACTCATTCAGAATCACAGTGATACTCTGTTTTTCAAGCACTATTTTAATAAAAGGAGATTTGCCTTGATGATGTTTTGATTACAATTTTAAGGAGCTAAAGGATTGCACCGAATTGGTAGCAGAGGGCCCCTGCTATTCGAGGAGGTTTTATGCGTTTTCTAGCTAAGTTTATTTAGTTTTTGTTTAGCATTTCTCTATACTTTCTGCTCAAATTACTGCTTTTATAATTTGCAATTATTGTATTCAACTAAGTAAAGTCTGTTGATGAATGGATAGTGACTCGTAGGCGCAGTAATGTTTAGGTTTCATTTCTTGTCTTTCATAGTTAACAATTACTGTGCTCGACCAAGTAAAGACCATTTGACTCCTAAATTAAAATGGTTAGTGACTTATAGATACAGTAATTGTCTAGCATAGGAGATCCTCATTACACTACACTTGATCTTTTTCAAAAGATCTTCCAATAAATCTCAATTAAATGAATTGGATTCAGTTGTAATGTTTGAATTATTTGTTGTTTCAGTATTTTATTTCATGTCATAGGAGATCCTCATTACACTACACTTGATCTTTTTCAAAAGCTCTTCCAATAAATCTCAATTAAATGAATTGGATTCAGTTGTAATGTTTGAGTTATTATTTGTTTTCATTTCTTGAATCTTCAATATCCATGGATTAGGATTTCTAGTTTTCATCATTTAAAACTTTGCTTTAATTCATTTGACAACATTTCCCTTTCCTTCTTTTTTAAATAGATTTAATCTCATCTTTTTAGTTTAGAATAGAATGCTAAGGATCAAAATACAAAAACTCCCAAAACATCAACAAAACCTTAAAACAATGAAGTAAGAACAAAAAGGACACTTAGGCACATATAGTGCATTAAACTTCATCAGTTTACTAGACCTGGTCGATAATTTATGTTAACAATTTAGGGCACTAAATTGACTAAACAGCAACTACAGTTGTCAAACATCAGCAGCGTGGGAAGATGTTATGGAGATAGAGTTGGAGAACACCTTCCTCGCTAAGAGGGAGTGTTAGTTTTTGTAGAATCGGATGGTGTTATACTCTCAAACTTTGTGGAGAGGCTAAAATACAAGATTTCTCCAAAACCTAGAAATCATTCCTATAAATTCCACCTAAATAGAGCTCAATTAAATTAATTGAATATCATTTAAATTTTTCCTAAGTCTAACCTAGGAAAACTAGTTAATTAATAGTAATTAATTAAGAAATGTGATATTTTTCTAGAAACTCACACGAATCGACTTGGAGTTTATCTCAACCATCGATTAAGTTTTAAGCACGGTCGTTGAAGTCCCAACTAGAGATTATAAGAAGAGGCCAATAAGTAGA
Source organism: Pinus albicaulis (assembly GCA_034641835.2). Lineage (NCBI taxonomy): Eukaryota > Viridiplantae > Streptophyta > Pinopsida > Pinales > Pinaceae > Pinus > Pinus albicaulis. Next base: position 193,132,044 of record CM076580.1, read on the forward strand.
TGGATAATACACTAGTTGCAGATACTTAGTGATCTAGGCAGTTCGATTTTCCAGTGCAGGTGATTCAGCAGGAGAGATTGAGTAGTAGGTAGCAGAGGGGAAACATAGATGTTTTTTGAAGTATTTTCCAATTTCGGAGGAGTTAGAAGAGGAGGTCGATTTTCAGATCCAAGAGGTTGCACAAGGGTTTGTGCAGAGCTTTATAGAGGCACTTCGATTCAGTTGAAGGGAAGGTCCTTTCAGGTGTCGAAGGCTGGGAAAATTTCCAAAGGGCTTAGCCAAAGACTTCGAGCAGCAAAGACAGGCAGGACACCTGATTCAGAGGAAGTTTCGGGCTGAGCATACAAGGGATTGCACAGAGGTTGATGAAGAGGCAGAATTGGAGCCAATTATGAACCCAGACTGAGCCAGGATTGCTTGGAGTGAGGTTAAATTTCCCTCAATAAATTTTTCCAATATTTCTCTTCGATAGAAATGTTAGTTTGGAATTTTTTTAATGTACTCATAATTTTTTTTTTATCATAATAATAAAACACTCATTGCTACTCTCATTTTCCCACATTGGGTTTTTTTAGAGGACAATTGTCCAAAAATAAAGGTGTCATAATTTATGTGTATATGCAAGTATTTCTCAGTTCCTATTTTTTCTTCCGCTATATTTTATTTGGTGAAGAAATTGCAGTGTGTTCAATTTGATATTAATCAATTAGGATAATTAATTCCAGTTGCTGCATTTCAAGGAATTTTCACAGGCCATCGCTTCTCACAGGTTTTTCTTGTAATGGTTTAATTTCTTCCTTTGGAGAATTTCTTGCTTCCACTACCTTGAAGAATTCCCTTTCACCATACCCCAATCCTACATAACGAGGTCTCGCTTCCATCTTTAAAATTTAAATTATGCCTTGGCCATTAATTCCAAGGCCTTTTCCCTCATAATCCATCTTGGTTAACAACCTCAATCCAACATTGTGAGGTTGTTTCTCAAAATCACCAAAAGAAACATCTTCTTGACTGGAAGATGGAAGTCGAGAATGAACAGAATGAGGACTTGAAGGAGGAGGAGAAGAAGAGGATATTTTTTCAAATATTCATCTTTGACTTTATTCGACGAGCTTCCTTCTCCAAATTTCCTCCATTCTCGACACATTTCATTTACCATGGCCTTTGTTGTCATAAAAGCTTCCTGAAACTATGATTTGGGATCAAAATTTATGTAGGAATGAAATGAAATATAGATCTAAAAAAGAACACAAATACAAGGAAACAAAACTTTAATTAATAAATAGCAAGTGTGTAAAACTATTTACATACATAAGAGAAACAAACTAGCTCGGGTGATGGTAGCTTATCTATGTGAAGAGATGTGACGGCTACATTCCTTCTGAACAAAGTTACAATGAGACGTTGAGGCCCTTTTATCATGAAGAAACAATAAGAAAACCTAAACATCCAAAAACCTAACCCTAGGAGATGAAGCGCCAAAAACTTATGGGCCCCTTTCGGGTTAGATGAAATGTCAACTTCCAAAGGTCGTAACTTTGGCATTCGATATTCGTTTGGGGTGCACAATACCTTGCTCGAAATATATATCCAAGGAAAAAAAAATTAGAATGCAAACAGAAGGGTTATTAGCCACTCATTTTCCCATCTCTCAAAAAACGTCGTTTATGGCCTCAAAACGGCTCTTAAAGTTCAGGACCCAAAAAAACTGCCAAAAATCGAAAACTGTCGAAATAGGAAATTGTGATGGAAATTAGGAAACTGAAAGAAAAAAGTGTTTGGATTCCAAGTGGAATAGGCATGTGGCCACCAATATCCACATGGATCCCAAAACCTAACCCTAGCAGTTGAAGCACCGAATACTTGTGTGCCTTGTTGGGGTTAGTTGGAACGTCAACTTCCTGGGGTCGTAACTTTAGCATACGATCTTCGTTTGGTGCACACGATACGTCGTTAGAAATATCTATTTGAGGATAAAAAAATTCAATTTAAAATGAAGGTTTTTAGGCATTCCATTTTCCTTTGTCTCAAAAAAATAATTTTTAAGGCCTCAAAACGACTCAGGAAGTTCACGACCTGAAAATTTGCCAAAAATAGAAAAAAGTTGAAATAGGAAATTGTGCTGGAAATTAGGAAACTGAAAGGAAATAGTGTTGGATGTCCTAGTGGAATAGGCGAGTGGCCACCAATATCCACTTGGATAAGTCCTAACCCCTTATGAATTAATGTTCCCCATTTTATTGAGTGCCTCCATGAGATGGGAAAACTTCTGTTGAACTTGGACCTTGGTGAACCGCTTGCCTTAGTGCAGGAGCTAGCTATATTTGAGAACCTGATATATTTGGCTCCTTTGTTGGCGAGTGTTATTAATTTTTGTTTCCATGATCTAATCGATCGTGACATGTTCAATGTAATATGGGTTGAACTCTGTTGGTGTCAACTAATCAAAAAAGTCTAATGTGCCCAACAATGGTGCAAATTATGGTCGAAGGTGGTCCACAATGAATACCAGGTGTAGGCAAAGGAATGGAGGAATACTTAGCTTGAAATAATTTTCATCCACAAACTTGGTGATGGTTTAAGGCTCATATCGTAGTGGTCGAAGCTTCTGATGGGCTCGAGAAAGGTGTTATTTCTATGTATGCAACCATACCTTGTCACCCACTTGAAACTTATGTGGCACCTGATATTGATCATGATGTTGTTTTTACTTGGCATTGGATTTATCAAGGATATCATGTACCTGTTGGATGATGTGTTGGATGCATTCAATAAACCTTGTGGCTTTATCAGCCTCATATTTTACATATGCATATTATGCTTATGTAGTCGCAAAAGTCATGGCAACATCAATTGAGAACAATGGTTGAAATACCAGGCCCACTTGAAAGGGGTTGTAGCCAGTCAAGTTATGGAGAGCTCTATTATAGTTGTGTTAAACATAAGGAATATTTCCATCCCATGTTCATGGATGCTTGGAGTTGTACATGCATAGTATGTGCATTATCATCATGTTGACAACCTCTATTTGGACATCAGTTTTGGGATGTAATGCAGTCAACTTGGTGAGTTTGGTGGCTTACCATGACTAGAGGCTCAACTAGAATGCGCTTAGGAACCTACTTTCATGATCTGATATAATGTTCTACAGGATCCATGGTATGGTGCAGGAAACAACTATAGGCTCTCTACTCCCCTAATGCAGGAATTAAGGCAGATGAATATTTTGGCATTGGTCAACGTTGTCGCTCAACTCCCATAGGTCAGATATCAGGATGGTTGGAAGTTGTGTAGGGACTTGGGGTTTTTTTACGAGCTGGCAACATAATGGGACAACTTTATTCATTTCCTATTTGAATCTCAGGTTTGTCTCCACGAAGATATATATGATTTAATATGTTGGACTAAGAATCCCCTATAAACAAACTTTACAATGAAGATGGGCTATAATTCTTGGTTCGAAGAAATATTTCCTGACATCAGATCTTAATGGTGGATCATCCCTTGAATGGTCAGAGGATAGATTAAACCGAAAAAAAGTTCATGGTTAGCATTCAATTCAAAACTCCTCAATTGGGACAAGTTGGAAAGAAGCAAATGGTGCGAGCCTAATCGATGCCCCCTATGTAAGACTTAGGAGGAGTCACGTGATCACCTTTTTATGCACTATAGTTATATTAATAATGTGTGCATAGAGCTATGGAATTATCTAAAGCCAAACTATACGTGGGTGGGTCCTTCCCTATTAGATATGTGTGAAATTTGGTGCTAGGACAAAGAAGTTATGGCCTTCTCAGGCTTTCCTCATTTGTTAATTTCACTTATATGGGGGGCTCGTAATCAAAGCTTATTTTAGGAGAAATTCATTCCTTCGGAGGTATGTGCATCAAAAATAGTGGCAATGGCACAAGAATTCAAAATAGTGCCCAAACAACCTTGACCTAGGAATTTGATTATGCCGAAAATGTACTTTAGTTACCATGTCGTTTTTTTTATGGTGTTATCCAAGGAGACCCACCTTGATGTGGGTTCGAGGTGGTCCTCTATCTTAGTTAATATCATTCAATCCATTGTAGATATGCTTTGAGAAGTGGCTCAAAAAATAAGACAAAATTTGTAGCCTCGTGGATTCTGCTATTATTGGCCATGGAAAAAGGGGTCTTGTGCCTTCAAGTGATGAGAGATTTGAAGCTCGTGATGGACTAGAAAAATAAAAAGGTTTGAGTTGAGAATTTTTGGCAGAAAGTCCCTTCTCTCTGATATCCATGAGGTTTCCAACTCCTTTGACCTTATTTACTTATGTCATATTCTTCGTGAATTGAATTTTCAAGTTGACTCTTTGTCTAAAGAAGCTCTTGAACATTTTGTAGGGTTTGTTATTATCATGTTTTTATGGATTGGGAGGAGGTCAATTCCATGGGGAAAAACCTCTCTTTCTAGAAATGATACTCACTTTTTTGATATTGTAGTTTGTTCCCTCCTGAAGGGAAGATTTTGCTAGTAAGTGAAGTCACAGACCATATGGATCTAGAATACATAATCACGATGAAAACACTGAAGTATTTTATAGGTTATTACAGGAAGTACGGAAAACAAATATATACATTTTTTTCCAATAAATATATACTATTTTTCCTTGTGATTATTTTTTTTAATAAAAAATCAATATTTACAATAAAAAAAATTCCTACGTCTAGGTATGAGCGGCCGCTACATCCACTGAATATTTGTACTTAGAAAATCCACCTAAAGGGGTCACTTATTGTCGGCTCAACCACAAAGCCTAACCCTGAGAATGTCAAGATTTTTTTTTTTTTACACAAATGAGAAATATATGTATTAAGTCTATGCTTAGATGCAATAAATTACACGAGAAATAGTTACAATGAGCTCCCAAGTGTTGGATCTTCAAAAAAGTACAAAAGAGAGGATTCAAAATTCACATCTACGAGACTTATACCGACTTACATACTGTTAACCAAATTGCAACAATAAATTTTACAATATTGACTAGACAAAAATATAATTTTGCAAAAAGAAGTCATTACTCAGGTGGAGGATCAAAAGACATGTTATCAAACTGGATGTTAGAAGCGTTGCTAGTTGAGCTATGTTGATCCCCAGTGTTCTGATGAGTTTGGGACATTGTCAATTGGATTCGATTCATTCCAACTTCATCTTCCAGCTGGCTCACTTGAACTTCCAAATTGTCCAATTATTTTGTTAGTAATGGGATGGTGTCAAATAGTTACTAGGTTTTGTGACAGAGGTTCAAAATTAGAGATTGACTATCAATTGGAGGGTGTAGGCAACTAGGAAAAGTATTGGACCCTCCAAAAGGACAAAGGGAGTATATTTTTTCTCCATAGGGGGCGACTCAAAGTTCAGATCACAAGTTAGACGGGGGACTGAAGGCCAATTCAGAGGACAAGAAGTAGAGCCCCAAGTTGGGGGCAAGGTGGGAGGAGGGTTGTAAATATTTGGGTTCCAGAGACACCCAACTGAGAAAGAGAAGTGACTAACAACAACAAAGAAACTAGACTCGACACAATCCAACAATTAGCTTAAATAAAATATAAGAACTAGAGGAATATTGCCTTCAAAGAGTCCAAAGATTCAATATTTCCAAAAGAATTCACTCCCCTGCCACCCACTTTGCATTCATGGCTCTAAGAGTGGATAAATAGAGAAACATCAAGCAGTGGAGGATCCTTGAAGACATCAATGTATACGTTTGCACATTTCTTGAAATACAGAGAGACAAAAGAGAATGAGAATTGGCTAACCCATGTTGGGCTTCTAATTGAAACAAATACATGATATTTATCGCTCCAATTCATTGGATATGTCACCTATTTGTAGTTTTTAACCTTGTACATAAATTTCCTGCAAATGAATTCTTAAAACATAAAATATACAATGGCGAGAACATAAAACAAATATAAACAGAGATTTTCCCTGGATCCCAAAATCGCGACTACTAGATTGATTTTTCATTATATTTTTCTTTCAATGTTGCAATATATATATATATATACATGTCGAATCATTCATGAACCCCAATCCATTAACCCTGGATTATAACATAATCGTAGTTCCCTTGACTAGATCTACAAAATACCATGGGCAGAAAGCCATCATGCCCAAAACCATGTCCAAAACCCATGAAAAAAACCATGGGTAGGTCCGCCCACCATCTTTTGGCCTACCCCCATCCTTGGGTCCACCCAACACTATTCAAGTTAAAATGGCGTCTTGAATCCAGAGAGAGTCTTTGATACACCTCTAGCCAAAAGACTCCATCTACCCTATAGAGAAAAATTGTGACTCCTACGCATATGGACTAGGTAGATTCCTTCACTCTGGTTGAAATGAACCCATCTCTCATGCCAATTGCAAGTTTAAGAGCCCTGAATGCCACTCTTCATGTTTCCTATATACATCTTAATCATAATTCCTATAGGTTCACACACAACAATAATCCCATCCAAATTGAATTTGATTAAACACCACCACCTTGTAGAATTTAATGGCACAAAGGCGATAAATGTTTGGTATAGTTTGGAAGCTTAATGATCCACATGTTGAGTGTTGAGGAACATGGAAAGCGTGTTCCCAATAAACCCACGGCCTGCCACCTCATCCATAGTGTCGAATGTTACGATCATGGTTTGCACCTTTGAACTTCCAAGTTTATATGTATGAGAGGATTTATAAAACTTTATTATGGGAGGATGGAATAATTCCCCCAAAGGAATTCTTCCAATTCCACTTATCAATTTGAGAGATAAGAAAATGAGAGAGTGCTTTATGGGATTGTCTTCCATCCTAATAAACCATTGGTGACTGGCTGACCAACCTCCAGGCGACAAGAAAGGTTGGCCTACACATATGATTCTTTATTTTGACTCCTTAGGATGTGGAAGAAGAACTTGTGAGGAAATATTTTCAGTAAGCTGAGGATTCTACTGGAAATAAGACTTAGCTTATTGTTCTTAGGGGGGAATATGTTGTGAAGGTGATGACTTATAAGAAGGGAGTTGCCTAAGATAGTTATCTTAAACATGCTCCTTTATTTTTCCAATTGAATCCCAATTATAAGTCCATACATTTCGGCAATATGGCTTCTTATAGGCAAAATAATAATAATAATATAGGGGCTACACTAGTATTATAGGGACCTAACATGACCCTCTCCTTAAAAAAGAAGTTGTCTTCAACGCCTGAGTAGTTCTGGAATGACTTTGAATAAAATACTCATCCTCGCATGTGGAATATTTAGTAGGTAATTTAATTCACTTAATGAGATACTCTGAAACTGATTGATTCTATAGTTGTCTGATTATTGTTTCTGTGATTGCTTCGGTGTCCAATATGATTTTTCATTCCTCGTCAAGTTTTGGGAATATAGTTTGTACTCGAAGCTTTTCACCTATAATCTTCTTTAAGCATGAAACATGAAAAATGGGGTGTACTCATGAAGATGCAGGAAAATCAATCTTGTATACCATAGTACCAATGTTCTGCAACACCTTGTAAGGGCCATAGTACTTACCTGATAACTTATTATCCTTCTTAGCTTCCTTGAGGTACATTTTTTTGTATCGTTGTAGTCGTAAAAATAGCCAATCAAAACTTATTTCACTGCGATGTTGATATGCTTGTTGTTTCATTCAATTATGCGCCGGAGTCAGGTTATGATTTAAGAGTTGGAGAACTTGTTGTTGATGCTCAATATGGTCTTCCACTGCTTGAACCTTAGAATTGTCTCTTACAGATGATGTGATTGATGGTGGATGATATCCATAAAGGGCCATAATTGGGTCATTTTTGTTGTTGTATGGAAGGAAGTGTTATACCGCCATTCTACCAGAGGTAACCACTTGATCCATTGTGTTTATTTATCAAATACAAAGCAAAAAATATATACTACCAAACACTATCTCAGTTTTCCCATCAGATTGAGGATGATAAGATGATTTATGAGCCAACTGAGTACCAAGACAAGAAAATAATTATGTCCAAAAATTTCCAATGAAAATGGGATCTCTGTCACTTACAATAATATTTTAGCTCCCATGTAGATTTTGAACTATTTTAACAAATTTAGGAGCAACTATACTAGCTTTGAATAATGAGATAATACATAAATGTGGGCATACTTGGTAAGTCTATCAACCACTACCATAATGGCACTCTTTCCTTCAGAATTGGGTAGACCTGTGATAAAATCCATTAGACCTCCTCTCAATGTTGACTTATAATGGATAATGTTGTAAGAGACCCGGGGTCTTAATTCTCTCGACTTTATTTTTTTGGAAAACCAAACATTCTGCCACAAACTTCTAAATATCAGATTCAAGGCAATCCCAAAAAAAATCCTTCTTGACCTTGTGGTATGTTTCTTAAAATCCTGAGTTCCCTCCTATACGAGAGGTGTGCAATTCCAAAATAACATTTTTTTTTTAGTTTGGAGTTCTTACATATATATAAATGATCTTTGTACCATAGTGAATCATTTTTCTAGATAAATGTATCAAATTCACTTAAATCTTGTTGCAACTTTTGAATCAGTGTTCACACTTCTTCACAATTCTTCCATTCATCACTTGATTTAGTTATCCACTCAAGTTGGATAATAGAAATGGCTCGGAGCAATGCTTCCACATCCTCATTCATTCTTAAGAGTGCATCTGCAACAACATTTTTCTTCCCTTTTTTATAGATGATTTCAAAGTCACAACCCGACATCTTTATGACCATATTTTTTGCTCTTATGAAGACAATATTTGTTCCAAGAAGTATTTAAGACTGCCATGGTATATTTTTACCTTGAAGTGTCTTCCCATTAGGTAAGGGCACCATTTATTTAGGGCATGTAGTATTGCCAACATTTCCTTCTCATAAGTAGGTTTTTGTAAATTGTATCCCTTGATTGGATGCATTTCAAAAGCAATGTGTCTTCCTTATTGCATTAAAACAACACCAATGTCATTTCTTGAGACACCACATTCCACAATAAATGTTTTTTGTGAAGTTTTGTGTAGCTAAGACTAGAGCTTGGCACATTGCCTCTTTAAGATGTTCAAAGGCCTTAGTTGCTTATGAAGTCCAAGAAAATGTGTATTTATTTAATAATGTTGTTAGAGGTGCTACTATTTTCCCATAATTATTAACAAACTCATGATAATACCCTGTCAACTTAAGAAATCCTCGAAGATGCTTTAAGGTTATTGGGATTTTCCATTCCTTGATGGCTTTAATTTTGTTAGGGTCTACCTTAACACCTACATGAGATATAATATGACCTAAATATTCCACCTCTTGTACCCCAAAGAAACATTTGGAGAGTTTTGCATACAATTGTTTCTCCTCCAATAGTTTAAGCACCCTTCCAACATGTTGAACATTATCTTTCCAAGACTTCTTGTAGATTAGTATATCATCAAAAAATATTATCTAAAAATTTTTAAGGAAGGGTTTGAAAGTGGAATTCATCCAACCTTGAAATGTGGAAGGTGCATTAGTAAGGCCAAAAGGCATGACCAAAAATTCATAATGACATTCATGAGTTCTGAATGTTGTTTTCAGAACGTCTTCTGTTTTCATTCTAATTTGATGATATCCTGAACAAAGATCCAACTTGGTGAAGTAAATTGTTCCAAGTAATTCATCCAACAATTAGTCAATGACAAGAATGGGAAATTTATCTTTAATATCTAGCTTGTTGATCTCTATAATTCGAACCCATATGCTATGATCCATCCTTCTTTTGAACCAATGCTACTCGAGGAGAGAACAAACTTTGGCTATGTTGAATTATACCTACCTCTAGCATTTATGCAACCATACATTTAATTTCACTCTTTTGGGCATAGAGATATATGTAAGGTCTGATGTTTGGAGGAATACTTCCTAGAATCGAGCGAATATCACAATCATGATCATTAATAGGTGGGATACCTTTGGGAGTATTAAATTCGTTGGAATGATTTTCAAGGAATCTTTAGACATTCGGAGAAATGGATGACTTCGATGTTTGAACATCTAGTGAGAATAATTGTGCAATTACCCCATGTTGTTCCTTATTCAAAAGCTTTGTCATGCCATTAGAGCTTATTATATTTCCAGGTTTCCATGTGATACCCCTTAATTCAATTTCCTTTCATTCCTGAAAAAGAATCAAGAAGTGTTCTTGAAAATTAAAATTTATTGGCCCCAAATATTGTATCCATTGGAATCCCAATACAACATCAACGCCACCCATTGGAATGGCAAGCATTGGACTATTCAATACATATACTCCATGGTTAGATTTCTATTATGACACTTCCCTGAGATTTATATTATGACACTTCCCTAAGAAATTTATAGTTCCTCCATTTTCAACCATCACTTGACACTATGGTGTTGGATATAGAAATAAATTCAAATCCTTGGTTATCTTACAATGAAAAATCAATCAACACCATTATCTATTTCTTCTTGATATATACTTCTATCTTGAGAGTTTGAGGAATGGTAACTCCCACCAGTGCACTACAATAAATGGTTGTATTTATTTCTTCCTTTTCAACCACTAGGGTTGGTTCCTGGTTTATATATTATTCTTTTGATGTTTCTTGTTCCTTTTATTAATCCTCTTCACAATCTATGTAAAATAATTTCTTCTTAGCACACTTATGACCTTTAGTGTACCTGTTATTACAACTGTAGCGAATCCATTTTTTCCTTTTTTCCTCCAATTGTTGTGGTGTCAACCTTCTGGGTTGTAGGAGACTAAGAGAGGTAACACTTCCATCTTTATAGTTGTGAGTGGTGGACCTCCTTGTGGCCACAATTTTGCTTTCAACATTTTTTCCCACCTCGAATGCATTATCCAATGACTTGGTTTCCCAAAGGCGAACCTCATGTTTGATGTTATCTTTTAAATTGCCTATGAACACATCAATCATATTATCATATAGAATATCAGTTACCTCAATATTCACTCTTTGGAAGTTTTTAATGTGTTTCGCAACTACACCCATTTGTTTGATGTTTATCAATTGGCCAAAGAAGGTATTGCTCTTTGTATCCTCGTCATGTGCTATCAATTCATCCATAAAAATTGTCCAAGTGACAAGTGATTTATGTGAACAAATTCATCGATACCACACAAGCTGATTGGGTTCTAAATATAAAGACGCAATGCATGCCTTTTGTGTGTGTTGCACATCATGTAGATCAAAGAACTGCTCCATCTGTAGTATCCATGTTATCGGGTCTTTTCCATAAAACTTACTCATATCAATTTATGGAATGTGGTTGGTTTTCAACCCAAATTTGGAGTCTCTAAAATCATGATTCACATTCCTTTTGTTCTCATCATGAGTTTCATGAAATACCTTATCGCCACTAAGAAGCATATCTTATAACAACTTTATGAAACATTCTTTCAATCCTCCCATTTATGCTTTTAAGCCATCCTTCAAACCTTCCATTTACCTTTATATTTTTTCTTCTAAGCCATCCATCTTAGCATTCATTGCTTCCAATTCATTTTTGGTTGCTCTTTCTGAGAGTGAAAATTTTTGCATTTGTTCCCGCAATTTTGATATATCATGTTGCATTTCCTCTTATTCATCCATCATAATAGAGATTTTTGAGGGCTTAATGGGTCTAGATTTTTTTTCTTTTGGAGGCATTTTGGAACTAATTAATGATATCTATGCTTAATTATTCCTTTTGAATAACTTCAAACTAATTTTCCAAACAAAAGTTATGCAAATTTAAAAATACACAACTTTTAAGCGCTTGATTTTGAACTTGTTGATCAAATTTACATTGAAACTATTGTATCTTTGTGACTTCAGCCTCCCAATTTCTGGAATTATGTCATATGGTATCCTTTTGTATCTTATTTCCAACCCTAGTAGTTAGACCGAGATTGGATTCTTCAAGATAAAGTTATGTCAAATCTCCCATGATGACCATATTATGGACTAGTTCGATAGAGCGAACTTGTATGGGATTCCACGTGTCATATTTGGCCCTAAAAATGGCGCTAAAAAACTACAGTATGTGAACTTTTAGTCACTTTTTATGAAATTCAAATCTGATGCTTGAAGAGAAATTTATGACGATTTTCCCTGGGACACCTATTTAAGACTGAATTTTGGAGCATACAAAAACCCTAACTTCCTTAGACCATATCTTCGAAAATATAGCGAACCAAGGTCTAAAATTGTGATCAAATGTTCATCAAGATTTTTCCTCCATGTGGTGACAATTTCACGGTCTGAAGCTTCACAAAACAAAAGTTATAGCGAAAATTCCACGATGGTCTGTTTGAAGCAGCAAAACCCCAGGACCAAGAACTCTGAAGCCAAATGTTATGTATCCAAATAAAAATGACACAGAAACATAAGAAATATACCTCAACTACTAAATAATAAGCCACTTCAAGCTAGAAAACTCCCTTTACATCACATAAATGAGCAATTCTTGGATGATCCAAATGGAAAGACCTCCTTGGTATATATAGGAGTCTAAAGCGTCAAAATATAGTTAAGGCCCACATAAAAATAATAATGTAAAGGCACAAAAATAACAATAGTGGGATTCTATGGGTATAATAATAACAATATAGAGGCGAGGCTAGTATAATAGGGACCTAACATTATTTGTCCTTTTGTCGAGACCCTAGGAGTACCTAATTTCATAGTTTCCTTTGGGATTCAAAAGAATCCCTCCCACTCCTGCCATCCCTAAGAGTGTCAAGAGAATTGAACTTGTGACATACATCTTAATAAATTGTTTGATGTATGGTAAAATCAACCATATTTTCTATTTTTTATTCCAATTTAAAAACAAAAATTTAAATTTACTTTAAAGCATAATTGTACTTTATTTAAAATAAATATATATGAACCTATGTTTATGAAATGTCTTGATAATGTTCATGTCCATTTACTATTCATTTCCTTAATTTTTATATGTGTGGAGATTGGCTTTGTGTCATTGGAATGTAGGACATGGAACCATTGCATTGATTGAAAACTTTCTTTGAGTGTTCTAATTTGAGAGAGAACTTGACCCTTCTTAATGTCCTTTGGAGCTGTATCGTAGATTCATCTTGACTCTTAATCTACCAAGGGTTGAGATGGATCAAATCTCTCATAATGTAAACCTCATTTTGAGTGCAAAACTCGAGGAAATATTTGCACCTCGGGAAATTTGATTCATATTTAAGTTTGGTAGGTCCATAGTTTAGAGATATCTATGTTGGTTCTTAATAATATTATTTATATTTATATAAATTTCACGTCTCTAATATTATTCAACCCTTTTAATACATGTACTTACATGTTTTTTAACTTTTTTATTTAATTAAGTATGTGATATGCATAACATTGATGGTACATATTAAACTATCATGTATGTATACTCAATAGTTCACAAGGCTCGAACCCAATACAATAGTATTCATAGACCATACAATATTCATAGGCACAATAGCCCATACAATATTCATATGCACGAAGCCATTACAACAATAAGCATTATAGCTCATACAATATTCATAGGGATGAAAATTTTACAACAATAATTATCGAGGCATTATAGCTCATCATGTCACTGGCGAGAATTTGAACCTCAACGGGGAAGATAACAACCATTCCACCCAACCATACGTTTGAATGCTACTGAATAATTCACAAGGCTCAAAGCCAATACAAATTCATAGGCACGAATCAATTACAACTAAGGCATTATAGCTCATACAATTCATGGGCACGAAGCCATTACAACAATAATTATCAAAACATTATAGCTTGTTATGCACTAACGAAGATTTGAACCTCAATGGGGAAGATAACAACCATTCCACCCAACCACACATTTGACCACTACCTCAGAGTGTCCCCGTTGCTTAAGGGAAGTCATCATGAAAATTGAACATTACCTAATGGTGAAAAACTCCTAACTTTCCACCACTAGATCCAATCCCTTTAAACATACACACACAATTTTATATATATATATATATATATATATATATATATATATATATATATAATTTGAATTTGAATGTTAGTTTTGTTGTGCTAATTTCATCTTCAGAATTATAAACAATTGTTGATCATTTGCTTCATGTGCAAAGGTTTCTTGAGGTGTTTGTGAGTGTTAAACAGGTAAATGTATTGAGTTTTATGTTAAATTCATGAGCATATTAACATTAAAACGAAATTCTGAAGAGCAGCAATAAAATGTACAACAAACCATCAAATGATCCATTAACATGGTATTTTGATGAAGGAGTTCACCCCTCCTCGGCTACATTTCCTTGGTCCAGCTTCCATGGCTTGGGCCTCTGTATTAGATCAGAATGGGAAAAAGTGTTGTTTACAATCCTCTACTACTCCTAAAACCTGCTCCAACATGCTCAAAATGTCCAAATCATTTAGGATAGACTCCTTCTGAGCCAAAAATGGTCGAATTTTGCAAAAGTGATGGCACAATCAAATTTTCCTAGGAAAGTTCCACTAAAACTGGAGCAACTCCAATTAGCTCCGCTAGTTTTGGATTTAGCACCGAATTTGGTGGACTCCACCATCTCCACTGTTGAACTAAGAGCAGAGTAATTAATGTAAGTAGGATTTTTTTTAGTGTTAAACAGTTTTTTATCACTAAATGCGCGTTTAACATATTCCGCAATTAAATGAAGGATAAGCGCATTTAAACAATGATTAGGGTTAATAAAACTCATTTAAAACTTAAACTCTACTGCTTTAACTAAAGCCCTCCGCTCTTGATCGTAACCAACGGTTCTGTGTATGAGGATATATTGTGAGCGGGTTGGCCCCCTCCTCCGCCTGCCCGTCCATATGTATTGAGACAAATATATGTCGACAGCATAGTCTATTAAGTTCCATTGGTGCAGCCTATTGGTATGTCTTGTGGTTTGTGTGGGGCAGGTCACAGGGTCGACCCCGGCCTCCGCCCTTCCACCAATAAAATTTCGGCCTTTGAGGGGGGGCACGTGGTAACCTTCGGGCTTGCCATATGTCCTCTTCCATTGGCTCCTCCCACAACCAATTAAATTGCAACAAGTCACCCACTTAGCAACCAACCACGAAGTGACACTTGGCATAGTGTTATTGGGAGAAATGAAGGAATATTCCTAGGATATTATTTTTTTGCTTACGAGGCTGCCATGTCACTATTCTGTCACTTCTGCAAAAGATTTAGTTTTTTAGGAAAACGAACAATAGGCTCTATCTTCCTCATACTGAGTTGGTTTTCGATGAAACGAATTGCACTAGATTCCTGGCAACGAGCACTTCACAGTCATTCAGGTTCTGACCGATTCTGAGAACTTCCATTTTTGAGCTTAACACTAAGCACCTGATATATATATATATATATATATATATTGTTTGTTGTAAATGTTAAAATTTATATGTTTAGTAATCAAATTTAAACATGAAATTTTTAAATATAATAGTTATGGCCAATATGAATTATTATTATTTAAATTTATATGCTCGAATGAATTTTAGCTATATATTTTGTAATTACATTTTAAAATTTTAATTAATAAATATATAATTAAAGTCATTAGCGCATATAAATTTAAATAATAATAATTCATATTGGCTATAACTATTATTTTTTTAAATGTAATGTTTAAATTTAATTTTTTTTTGGTAAGTTGTGCTAATTCTATTAATTTGAAAACATATAAGTACATAGTTTACAGGCAGGGTTGGTAAGCTACGCTTAACCAATCCCTGCCTTTGTTACATTGTTTCTAGGTTGTTGCGGGGGAAACTTGCGAGCAAAAATTACTATGTGCACAGAGGCACTGATACATTTAGGAGCATGAGAGGAGGACATGACAAGGTAGCCATGTGGGCACAAAAGACAAAAAAACAAAATAGGACAGAACAACAACACAAACATTACGCATCCTCATCATCACTGCGATTGGGAGCTTCCTCGAGAATGGCGCAGGTAGGGGCCTACGCGATGGTTGCTTCTCTTGCAGCTTCCACTTCAGCAGCAATGTGAATGGGGAGATTTGACAAAGCGCAGAGGATGGGGGAAGTTCGGATCTACTCCTTCCAGAACCTTCGTCCAGATTTTATCAGAATCGATGATCCAAATATATGTGTCTTCGTCGGCCTGCGCATGGCTATTCGGAGGTGCAGGAATGCACTGCAGCGAAGGAGCCCTAGAGATGGAGGTGCACCTCCATGCACCATGTCTTCCTCTTTGCGTCGAGCTTCTCGCACAGTCTGTGCGCTGCTCAGGAACAGAAGGGTGGCTAGCAGGGGAGTATGACGAGGAGCCCTCGAGCCATTCGAGAAGATTGTCCTCGCCGCGATGGTAGCAACCTGGGAGAGCTCCTCGTTGACCACCACGAATTGTGCATTGGTGCAGCCTGGGAGCCATTGCACACTTGGGAGGGATGGCAGGGGAGGCACAGGGGCAGGAGAAACTGCAGAGGCTGAGGGGTAGGTGCGTAGGATGCAATACACCAGGCAAAGGGGGGCTGTGTAGCTTCACACTAGGACTTGGACTTCGCAGCTGATTGTTATCAGCAAGCATCCAAATCAGGAGATCGAAATGCAGCGGAGAGCAGATGATGGAGGGAAGGGGCCTAGAATGGGAGGATATATAGGATTGCGAAAGAGGCATGTTAGAGAGGCTATGAGTAATCTGCGTGTGAGGCTTCAACTGGTGGGAAGACGCAGATAGATAAGAAATGCTGCAGTACTGATTATGCCGCATGGTCATTAATGGAGGTGAGGGTGAGGTGATGGTCCGATTCAGGAGACATCAGGCTTGTCCAGTCTACATCATCAGTGTTTTTGCGAGGATCGTGCGAGGCGATAATTGTGATTGGATCTGCAGCAGGTGGTGATTTGCTTTGGAGATCTCTGTAGTCTGTGTGTGATGGGATTTGTTGTCCGCCTGTGTCAATCGTGTCACCCACATCCGGGAGAGGTTGGTCTTTCTGAATGAGGATGAGACAATTTTGTTTCAGTGCCTCATCTTCATTCTACTCAAGGGTGGTGTGATGCAGAGCATAGTGGCTTTCCACCCCTTTGTTAACAAGCCGGTCTGCCACCGCATTAGCTTTTCTACGCACATGACCGAAGGTGATGGCTTTATGATTGTGAAGCAGGAGCTCCATTGCATTGAGCTTATGAGAAAGTATCCAGCTATTGGATACTTTCGAAGAAGCAGTGCCTTGAAGGATGTGTGTGGTTGCCATGGTTATTATTTGCGAGTCCCCTTCCACTTCGAGAGGGAAGTAGTTGAAATTTGTGGCGATTTGAATACCATGTATCATTCCTTCCAACTCAGCTGAGTTGTTGTTGTCCCATCCAATGTTCCCATAGTAGATTCTCAGAGGATCTCCCTTGGTGTTCCTGATAGCTCCTCCGAAGCCTATTGTGCCGGGGTTGCCTTTAGAAGCCCCATCAAAATTGCATTTGAAAAAGCCCAGGGGTGGAGGCGACCAAGTGTTTAGGGTTGGAGTTCTTCCTTTGCTTCTAAGAGTGATTTCCACGAGAGTGTTAAGACTTATTTGTCAGTTGCTCCAAATGTGTTATTCAGCTGCTTCGGTGGGTAGGTCCTCCTTACTCCACGCATCTAATGCTAGAGTCTCCATGAGATTGTCATGAATCCTGGCCCAAAACTGTTCACGTGTAGAAGCTTTGTCCTTAAATATGCGGTTGTTTCGCTCCTTCTAGATGTTCCAAATGAGGATGCCCGAGGTAATTTGCCATAATCTATTCAACAAGTTACTGTGGAAAGGATTATCCTGCCAATTGCTGATGGTTTGAATGATGTTTCCCCTAGCACAGTTGGACCATCAGTAAAGGACAGCCATTTTTTCCCATAGGGAGCTGGCATGCGGGCATAGGTCAAGCAAGTGGTCGATGGTTTCCGAGTTGCCTTGACAGAGAGGACATCTGGAGGGCCCTACAAACCCATGTTTCAATAGATTCTCCCAAGTGAGTATGCAACGTTTACTGAGAAGCCACAAGAACGTTGCTATTTTGGGCCATAAATTTTCCTTCCAGATCTTTTTCCATATAATTTTCATAGGTCTTGGGTCATGCTGATGGAGGAGATGATAGGCTTCCTTGGTAGAGTAAGTGTCGCTTGGCATGTACCCCCAGCGGAGGATGTTCGACCCTGTTTTGATTTGGATTTTTCTTTTTGTGCATAGCTCCTCCTAGATGCCAGTGTGGCTTTCATTGTTCCAGTTGTTTTGTCATCTGCTGGTATGAATCCATTGCCTATATCCCTGAGAGTTGTCTTCCATCTAGAAGTCCTGAGTTTTTTGTTGTTACTTATTTTGGAGCGCAGCTTGCCATAGAGGTCTACAGAAGATGGAGAGGCTTGGTATTTTTTGCCAGGAGTCCTCCCAGAATCTTGCTTGGTTACCATCTTGAAGCTCCCAGAAGCTGTGGTTTTGGATAATACCCTTTTTAATACTACCTGCTTTCCAGATTTGGGAGCCCGGCAGCTCTAAGTTGTATCTAATGAGATCATCCTTAGGCCAGTACTGCGCATACTTGGCTGTCCATAAGTTGGCTTAGGGGGTGTTGGGATTGGAGACCCATTTCCACCAAATGCTTGCTCCTATTATGTTGTTGCTGTGTTCAGGGTCCCGGAGACTAAGACCTCCCTAATGCTTTGGGGTGCACACATCTTTCCAGTTGACTAAGGCCCATTTGTTGTTTCCTTTAGTACCTCCCCAAAGGAATCTGCCTTGTAGGGTGCGCATGGCTTTAAGGACCCATTTGGAAGCCGCAAGAACTGAGAAGAGATAAATGGGGAGATATTGCAAGACGGATTTGATGAGGACCAGATGACTGGAAATGTTGAGAGTGCGGTGAGTCCATTTGGAGAGGCGGGTTTCCATTTTTTCAAGCAGAGCTCTCCAGGAGGAGTTGTTGATGGCAAAGTCGGTGAGCGGAGCTCCCAAGTATTTTGAGGGAAGGGATGTAATGGTGAAGCCGAGGATGCGAGCAATGTTGCATTGGGTCAAAGGGGGGTGTAGAAGAAAAAGATCTTATATTTGCCCTGGTTGATCTCTGTTCCAGAAGCTTTAAAGAAGGAGTCGAGAACGGACTTGAGGGTGTGGGCTTCCTGGACAGAGGGGTAGCCCATTATCAAGTTGTCATACTGAAATTGATGATGAGAGGCTAGGGGTAGGTTATGGAGGGGTAATCCCAGCAGTGCTCCCGTCTGAATAGAGATTTTGATCAAGGAGCACAAGCCTTCAGCCATGATGATGAGGATAAAGGGCGAAAGGGGGTCCCCTTGCCTTATGCCTCTTGAGGGATTGAAGATGGCAGAGGGTATGCCATTAACCAAGATGGAGCGAAAGGGGGAGGTGATGAGACTCATAACCCATCTAATCCATGTGTGACTGAAGCTAAAAGTTGCAAGGATATTTTTTATATAGTCCCAACTTAGTTTGTCAAAAGCTTTGGAAAGATCAATTTTGAGAAGAATACATGGTTTTCTAGTGGTTTTGAGGGAATGAATGACCTCATGAGTTAATATGATGCTCTCCAGGATCTGTCTGCCTTCCACATATCCTGTTTGCTCCGGGGAAATGATGAGAGGTAGTAACTTCTTCATCCTATTAGCTTTGACCTTGGATATGATTTTGCAAATAACATTACAGAGGACTATAGGTTTGTACTTACTGGACAAGGCAGCTCTATCTTCTTTGGGGATCGGAGTGATGAAGGTAGCATTTAGAGCTGGTAATAGCATGTGAGTGGACCTAGATTCCTCCACAACTTCCCAAACTTCGATTTGGATGATATCCTAGAAGAAATGAAATAAGTTTGTGGTGAATCCATCCAGCCCTGGAGCTTTCCCAACTTTCAGTTGGAAGATTGCTTGTTTCACCTCAGCAGTAGTGGTAGCAGCAAGCAGCATCCTGTTGTGATTCTCTGTTATCATCTTGGGAATGTGTTGAGTAATTTTCTCGATGGCTTCCTGTCTCTGGTGGTTGGGTTCTTGGAGGATGTTCTTAAAGTGATTGTGCAGCTCCTCCGTGATGGCTTATTGCATTTCCAGCCTTTCCCCATCTTGATTGTTGATGACAGTAATTCTGTTGTGCATGCGGTGTTGTATGGTGGACCTGTGGAAGAATTTCATGTTTCTTTCTCCTTCTTTGAGCCAGTTGATTCTGGATTTTTTCCTCCAAAGGGCTTCTTCCTGGTTCCTTCTTTCTTCCAACTGAGTGGTCAAGCATTGCTCCTGGTGTGATGTCTCATCTATGCGTCCGTTTTGGATGATATTCTGTTGCAGAGATTTCATTTTTTCCTCCAAGTCTTTTTGCTCAGTGAATATATTGCCAAATGTAGTTTTGTTCCAGACTTTCAAATTTCTTTTGAGAAGTTTCAGCTTTGTTTGGAATTGAAGCATTTTGGTGCCTAGAGGGGGTTCTATAGAAGACCACCAATGGGATACTATATCCTTGAACTCGGGGTGCCTGAACCAGCAATGTTCAAAACGGAAGGGTTTGGGAGCATGCTTACCTGGGTGGATCCATTGGAGTTGTATCGGCCAGTGATCGGATCCCGTTGCTGGGATAATGGTGGTGTCCAGATTCCCTCCTAGGCGTATGAGGTCGTCGGTGATGAGGAATCTGTCCAACCGAGAGGCTATCTACTGAGTGCTTCCTCTTTTGTTGTTCAAGGTAAAGATCCCATTTGAGGTTTGGAGATCTATGAAATCGTTACTTTGGATTCTTTGAATCCATTATTGTCAGATTCGAGATGTTGTCTTCCACCTTTCTTATCCTGGAGGTTGGTAATCATGTTGAAATTTCCTCCCAGAAGCCAGAGGGGATGGGGTCGTTGAAGGTTAAGTTCCTCAAGATTGTTTAGGAGCATCAGTTTTTGTTGCGCATTTTGAGGTGCATAGACATTGGTGAGCAATCCATGGATATCAGTACCGACCAGGTGGAAATTACCATGGATGTAATTTCTATTGGCATGTAGGTTCTCTAAAGTGATAATTTGAGGGTTCCAGATGATGGCGAATCCCCTAGACACCCCGTTTGCATTGACAACTATGATATTGCTACCTTTCCATATCTTGTTGAAGATGGTTTCCAAGGTTGAACTGGTGCATTTGGTTTCTTGCATGTAGAAAATTGCAGGGTGTTCCTACATAATCATTTTTTTTAATGATTTTGTGCTTCGAGGGGCTATTGATCCCTCTGATATTCCATGAGATGAGCTTCATGGGATATATTGGGAGGTGAGAGCATAGAATCTGGTTTACTTGGGGAATCATCCTAATTCCACCATTTCTTTCCCTACTTCGATGGTTCGTTGTAGGGATGTTTTCCTTCCTCTGTTTTGGGACTCTTTTGCGAAGTATTGGGTGTTGATTATCGTTCCTCCCTATATGCCCAGAGAGGGTAGCTGTTTTGTCCTAGCTAATATTTCCTCCATATTTTTAATTTGCTGCTCTGGGATTGAAGTGTATTTTTTGTTGGTACATGCTTATTTTAGCCCTGCTAGATCCAGTCCTTCTAGATCTATGCTTTCAGGATCTTCTTCCATCGCTTCTGGTATGGTTTCCATTATTGGTTCTTTGCCTTTGATCTAATCGTTGTCCCTCTCTATGTTGGTATTGGAAGGTTTTAAGAAGGTATCTGGTGAAATCTTGTTTTGTTGCGCCATTGCTGATTGAATCTGCGCAGTGGAGGTGATTCCAACCTCCTTACCTAGCTCTATTTCATTTTCGTTGAGCTGGTTAAGGGCTGCAAAGTTGTTGCTGGTAGTTAGTGTTTTTTTGTTCTGTTGTGGGGTAGCTCTTTTGTTATGTATTTTTTCATTTGCTACCTTCGTGAATCCCTCATTTTCCTATTCATTGGTGCCCTTTTCCATTGTTTCCTTCTTGTTTAGGGGGTAATCTCTGAATAAATTCCCATGTTGATGACATTTCCTACATCTGAAGGGAATGTGTTCATAATCAACAATTTGAGTCCATTCAAAATCTTCATGCAAGAGACTTACCTCGCCTGGGAGCGGTTCAGCTAGATTCATGTAGACACAAATACGTGTGTAGGCTGCATACATGTTGATTTTGGTTTCTTCTGCGATCATGACGAACTCCCCTAAGGCATTGCCTATGTCTCGCAGTGTAAGTTCGTCCCAGTAGTCTTGCGGGAGCGAGTAGAGCCGGATCCATACTGGTGCCCAGGTTAGATCCTATTTGTCTGGGTTGGAGCGCTCGGTCCAAGGTTGGAGGTATAAGCCTACAATGTTGAAGAAGTACGACCCTCCATCCATGATCCTGTCCTTATCTTCCGAGCAGGTAGAAAGGATGTTGAAGAAGCCTTTTGCACACAGTTGTAGGTCTATGTCCTTTTGTTTTCCATTTCGAGGCTATCCATCCTCTCATAGCCTTTTCCGTGGGCCAGAAGCCCATGAATTTACCTATTAATGCATGATTTTTCATGAATTGGATTCTTCTGTTTATGCGGTGCGCTGGGAGTTCAATCACATTTTTCTTGGTTTATTTTGGCATGCAAGTGGAAGATTTCGTGGTCGCATCCGCTGCGATCAAGTTGCTTTTCATTTGCATTGTGAGTGTCACCCATGTATTTTCTTGGGATGGTCCGGAGTTGTGCTGATTGGCGTGTTCAGCCTCTGCCACAGTCCCTATTGGTGATTGACTTGTTGGGGGGGGTAGCAGCCCCCCCCTGGCTGGAATCAATCATTGGAAAGCTTGTGGTTGTCCGGGTCTCAGTTTACCGTAGCTCTGATTGGAAGAGAAGGACTGTCGAGGGCAGTCATTGCTAGAACAAGCAAACCCTAGGTCATGGAGTTCGGCCGGATGCAGAGCTCTGCTAGGGTTTTTGGTATTATTGTCAATGTTTAAATTTAATTACTAAACATATAAATTTTAATATTTACAATTATACATTACTAGGATATTTATCTTAAGAAGCTTTATGACTCCCTGGACATGATGGGCATCATCTTAAACACTCATATTAAGGAAGATATATTTTCTTTGGAAGACGTGGAGTCCGGGATTATGAAACTCACTAATGGAAAAGCCAGGGATATTGAGGTTTACCAAGCTGAAATCTTCAAATTGGGAAATTTTATCCTCATCCCTCGTATCCATAAACTCCTTAATTTGGTGGTAAAACACGACTTCCCTAAGCTTTGGACTTAAAGCCTTATTATGCCTATATTTAAAAGTGAAGATAAAAACAACCCCTCTAACTATAGGACCATTATCATTATCCACACTCTATCAAAACTATATGGGCTCATGTAGGAAAACAAGATTAGCCTCTTGCTTGAAATCCATAGTAGAAGAGCAAAAGGGCAAGCTTTTTTTAGGAGACATTACTTGACTATAAATCATCTTGTCACTCTTAGGATCATTGTTGAGGAGTGTCGCAATAGTAAAATTGATCTCTTATTTTGTTTTGTTGACTTCAGAAAATCTTTTGACATTGTTCCTCGAGATAAACTATGGTAAAGACTTGAAGAGATAATGGTCCCTCTCAAGTTGAGGATTGTTGTTTTAGACTCTACGATAATGTTGTTTCCAAGATTCAAACTAATGAAGGGTGGTCTAAAGAGATTAATTGTAATATCGAGGTTAAGTAGGAATGTCCCCTTTCCCCTACCCTTTTTAGTGTTTACATCGATAATGTCGAAGAGTGTTTGGAATTCATGGGCTACAATGGCCTCGAGCTCACTGGTATGGTCATTACTCTTATCCTTTATGCCGACGATATTGTTCTTCAAGCCATAAGCCATAATGATCTCAATAAGAAGCTTAAGACCCTCCACGATTTTTGCTCTAAGATGGGTATGACAATTAATACCAACAAGAATAAAGTCATGATTATTAAATCCAAAAAGACTAACCATAATAATTTCATCTATGATAACAATTACTTGGATCATATTTCTTCCCACAAATATTTAGGTACTGACATTCATCGTAAGCTCAACTTGAATTATAACATTGAGAAAATTATTATTGGAGGATGGAGAGCCTACTATGAGTTGGAAAGAAATTGTAAGTCAATTGGTCTCTGAATTTGGAGCATAAAAAAGATCCTCTTTGAGACTCTTTTCACCCCTATTATTTTATATTGCTGTGAGTTTTAGGGTTGCAGTATTTCCAAACAATCGTGGAGGAAGATTGAACTGATTCAAAAACAATTTATAACCTACAACTTAAAGATTAATGGAAATACTCCCTATCTTATCCTCTTGATCTAAGCTACCCCCCCCCCCCCCCCCATTGAAATCATGGCTATGTTTATATATTTTATGTACAAGGAGAATATTTACATCATGGAAGCCACGATGCTTCCCAAAATTTCCTCTAACTCTATCTAAAACCCCCACCTCCGTCTCAATTTTGGATGGCACAAGGATGCCCAATCTTAGCTTGGCCATTGGGGGATAAAGGAGGAGATCATCTTGGGTAATAAAGATAGTGTTAAAAATATTGTTGCCTCCAAATTTAAAGATAAATTGTGGGATAATAAGGAGCTAGAGGGCAAAAGGAAGCTAATGTATTATAAGGAGGTGATCAACCCAACCCTTGCTAACCAAAAATATCTCTCGATCCTCACCAATTCTAAGAAGAAAATGAACATTGAAAGGATAAGGACTAATTCTCATGAGCTCTAAAGCGAAACTAAGCATTGGTCTATTCCCAAAACTCCCTGGGACGAACGAATCTGCTACCTTTGTGATACTAAGAGGGTTGAAGATGAATAACACTTTCTCTTAGATTTCCTTGCTCTCACTTGCATCCATTCTCAGTCCATAACATTTTCCACACTTCCCAACCTTCTTAACTTGTTAAGTCAACAAAACTAAAATGATCCTGGAGCACTTCTCTCCCTTCTTTTTTATCATAGAAATAAAATATTAAAGAGTCACAACTAAACTCCTTATTAAGGTCTGATAGACCACATTGGTCTTAGTGGACGTTAACCATCATCATCATCACACACATACACACACATATAATCAAGCTCTATAGTTCCCAAGACATGATAAACCGTAATTGTATTAATAAGTTGCCAACCTCAAGTCAAATGACTTGTATTCATGGGCTTGGCAGTAGTGTTGTGGATTGAGTGATATTTGATGTCCATGTTCTCAACCGTATTATAAATTTGACCTCTTAAATGACCACGAGCCTAAATCGGACCATATACCTATAATATTAACTCTAAACCTTGACATTCACACTAGTCACATGTAAGAGAATTGTGAAAGTGAAAGGCAGATTTGTTTTGATAGGTGTAAAATGGATCTCTTCTTAAAGGATTTAATTAGGTATTTATATCGCTTAAAGTATAATGATAACATTAATCACATGTACCACAACTTTATTACTACCCTTTCCACCACCATTAATAAGTTCTCCACCAAGGTGTCGTATAAAAAGAATAATATAAGTTTGAACCTTTAGTATCATAATGGCTGTAAAAAAATCAGGAAGGAAATTAGAGAAGCTCCTAATGAAACCACAAAGATTGAAAAAATAAGTATGTACCAAGCTCTCATTAAAAGCAAGAAAATATCTTGTATAAATAGAAGGCAAGAACATCTTATTCACCTTTCTGAAGTTGACCCCAAAAAGTTTTGAAGGAATATTCTTATTTGTAAAGCAAAAGAAAATAATTTGGTCCCCTTAAAAAATTGGGATATCTATCTTCGAAATCTTTATGTTTCCTTCTAATGCCATGGGTGCCATCTTGAACACTCGTGTGGAGGAAGATATTTTCTCTTTGGAAGACAGTGACTCTAGGATTAAGCAACTCACTAATGGGAAATCTAGGGATATTGAAGGCTACTAAGCTTAAATTCTCAAAATGTGAAGGTATATCCTCACCCCTTATATTCACAAACTCCTCAATATGGAAATTAAACAAGGCTTCCCTAAGCCTTATTGTGCCCATCTTTAAAAGTGGGGATAAAAACATTCCCTCCAACTACAGGACCATTATGATTAGCCGCATTTTAGCCAAGTTGTATGGACTCATTTTGGAAAAGAAGATTAGCCTTTGGCTTGAAATCCATTGTAAACAGTTAAAGGGAAAGCTATATTTAGGACATATCACTCAACTACATACCATATTGTTACTCTTAGGGTCATGGCAAAGGAATGCCACAATTATAAGATTCATCTCTTATGTTGTTTTGTTGACTTTAGAAAAAAAATTGACGTTGTTCCTCGGGATAAGCTATGGAAGAGACTAGAAGAGAAAATGGTCATTCTCGAGCCGAGGGCTATTGTGACTAGGTTATACGAGAATGTTATTTCCAAGTTGAGGAACATCAAGGTTTGGTCAAAAGAAATTCCTTACAATATATAAGTTACACAATGATGTCCCTTATCCCCTGCACTTTTTGGCATTTACATTGATAAGCCAGACGAGTGTCTAGAAGCTATAGGATGTGAGGGCCTCGAGCTCACTGGTATGGTCGTTACTCTTCTCCTTTATGTAGACGATATCTTTCTTTTATTTAGGAGCCATGGCGATCTCCGTAAGCAGCTGGGAATCCTCCATGGTTAATGCTCCAAGATGCTTATGATTGTTAATGCTAACAAGACTAAAGTCGTGATAACTAAATCAAGAAAAATCAACTATGATAATTCATTTATGATAATAACTAATTAGATAAAGCTTAGTCATACAAATATTTGGGAATCAACATTCATCTTCGACTCAATTGGAATTCTAACATTGAGAAAAGGATAATTAGAGGCTAGAAAGCTTATTATGGGCTTGAAAACAATTGTAAGTTGACAGATCTCTAAGCATGGAGTAAAAAAAAAATCCTCTTTGATACTCTTGGCAGCTTTTTTATCTTATATGGATGTGAGGTTTAGGGTTGTAGTATATCTAGGGAATCATGGATGAAAAATTAGTCGTTCCAAAAGCAATTTATAACCTACAACCTCAAGATTAAAAGGAATACTCCATACCCTATTCTCTTGATTGAAACTAGTATTTCTCCCATTGAAAGCATGACTATGATAAGGTATTCCATGTATAACAAGAATATATACAATACATAATCCAAGAGATATCCTAAAATTGCTTCTAACATAAGCCAAAATCCCCCCCTCTAGCTGAAGCGAGGGTGGAATAAGGGTGCCCAGTCTTGGCTATACCATTGGGGGATAAAAGAGGAGATCATCCTAAAGAATAAGGATATTATTAAAAATATCATTACATCCAAATGTGAGGATAAGTGGTGGTACAATAAGGATTTAGAGGAAGAAAGGAAGCTAAGGTATTATAAGGAGGTGATCAACCCCAAACTAGAAAACCATAATTATCTTTTTGTCTTGACGAGTGCTACGAATAAAATGAACATTACCAAGATAAGAACTAATTATCATCGACTTCATAGTGAAATTAGGTGTTGGCATATCCCCAAGGCACCTTGGTACTAAAGAGTTTGTCACCTTTGTGATACTAAGAGGGTTGAAAATGAGAAGAAATTTCTCTTGGATTGCCGAACTCTTACTCACATCCACTCTCATTTTCCAAATCTTTGTCACACTACCAAATTTCTTGACTTGCTAAATCGGAAAAACTTCGGTGCACTTCTCTCCATCTTTTCGATCATAGAAATAAAATGTCAAAGAATCTCAATTAATCTCTTACTTTCTTAGGGTCTGATAGACCATATTGGTCTTAGTGAATGTTAATCATCATCATCATAATATTTATAAATGTTTATTAATTGTATGTTTTGAGATATGAATTATTCTGAATTCTTATTATTTAAATTTATTTTAATGTGATCTGCATGTTATGATTTTTCAATGGAAAAAAGTTGTTTCTAATTTTATTAATAAAAATAAAATTATAATATAACAAATTGAATTGAATTGATTTATTATTTGTATTACCTTTTACTTTTTATTGTGATTTATTACTATTATTTTTTGTTCTATTTTACTAATACTACAACTTCTCTCTCGTATTAAGCTAACAATTAAATGTGATGGAAATATTGTAACATTCATAAATGATTGTAAACATTTAAATGTTGGCTCCAAGATGGGGCAAATGTTGTAGTGTCCATAATGATTGTAAACATTTAAATGTGGGCTCAATATGATAAATATTTTTTAGTGTCCATAAATGAAACATTCAGCCAAAAAATAATAATAATAAAACATAATGTTGACTCAATTAAAAAAGAAATAGAAAATTAAAAAAAAAAAATCGTTTCAATTCAATTTGTTATGTTGTAATTTTATTTTTTTTGTCAATTAATGACTTTCATTAATTCATAAATTGATTACATTGTTTTAGCAATTTTTTCAAAATTGTTGTAGCCTCACTCCTACCAGATTTGTTGGCCAACACATATATGATCGGGATAACAACAAAACAAAACTATATGTCCACATATCAACAACCCACAAGGCCCAAAACTGAGCAAAATACAAAAAATAATCAGTCCTCTTCATCATTCCTGAGCATTGTTTGGATTCGAAGCTACATTGTTACCCTCACCATGGCGGTGGAAAGCATCACGCACATGAGATTCCATATGCGGCATGCACCCGTCAAAGCTATCCATTCTATCCTGAAGGCGTTTATGGCCTGTGCGGAGGGACTCTTAGCGGTCCATGATATGCCACTAGTTGTGTTGGATATTTTTGAGAAAAATAATCACCTCATTGTGGTTATTATGTCGTTGTTGAATTTGTTACTCCATACCTACCTAGATAGCCCTAATTTGAGCTTCCAATGAGTCAAAGGGTGGTGGTAATTGTACATGACCATAAGAGTCTCCTAATGGTTTGTCAATGTCCACTGCATTGTCTAGTGGGTCTACTGGTGGGAAATTGTCATGGCCACATTTCCCACCCCTACGATGTGGGTGGCCCCATTGACATAACATAACACTAACAACCCCGGCACTGAAAACTTATGTTGCCAAACGACCAAAACCCATAGACTAGACCACTCCCTTGCAAAACCAGAGGTTTACCTTGCTAGGTTAGGGAGAGTTGACCCACCTTGCCCTTCTATGCAAAGACTGGGGAAGAGAGGAGGGCGACCCAACGCCCAAAATACCACCACCACCAAGGGATCGAGCACACACTAGAATCGACCAAAATACATAGGGGGGTTTGTTATAAATCATGCCACAACTCAAAAAAAATAACAGGTGAAATATGGCCCAACCTCAAGTCGTTGGAATGCAACCGACCCGCCCATAGGCCCACTTAAGGATGTCAATGCATTCCTCTAGACATGACCAAACTGAAACTACAACAAATCTCACACCCAATGAAGAAAAAAAATCAACTTCCCTAGGGATGGAATTCCCCACCACCCCAGTTCCAGACTAAAGAGAAGAAAAGTGACCACCCACCAGCACTTGCCAAGAAAAATCTCAGGAGAAAAATTCATCTCAGCCAAATTAGCATATAACAGAAACAATAATGCCAAACCTTCCCCACAAGAGCAGGAGTCTGAAAATTGGGCCACTGAGGTCTCCATTTAATCCCCATAGTGTAAACAAACCATAATTTGAAAAATATTATTTTCCAAGAACCATAAATTCCCTCCCTATGCTGGTCCCTTCCTATATCGGCCTGGAGAAGTTGAGGCGAAGGACCCAAGTCCCAAATGACAGGCTAGTCGTTGACTACTACCCTGGCAACTACATAACCCACACCCATTATCGCATAGGATCCTTCCCACCTGAACATTGGTCTGCAAGGCACTCTGGAGTAGCAACCTGTTGCTTTTTTCCCTGATACTAGAGTCTAGGATAGAATCTTAAGTCACTGACACTACCAATCCAAGTATCACAACAAGACTACTTTGCACGATGGAATAATATACAACGGTAAATCCACTAATGCAAAAAATATACATACTTTTTACAAATATATAAAACAACCCAGCTTTGTTATATTAATCAAAATAGTAATACAAAATTCTAGGGCTCTCGTATTTAGGAGAATGGCCTTCATACATCCATTAGTACAAGATTACAAGATATAATATACACTTACGGTTAGTTGATGTAGTCGACGATCATAACTGCTTTGTCGTATCCTGCACACTGCAGGTCCTTCACTTTCGTTCTATAGTACCTGCCTCTATCAATGCACTAGCTCCTTTAGGCCACTGAACTCAACTTTCCAATTTCCCCTATAGCTGATCATAAGTCCATCTATGACCAACACATAGGGTCTTCATGCTCACTATATATTACTCCTTCTTCCTTTAAGGCAACAACACTTTGAGACTTCTTGCCCACTGTTTCTCCTCATCTCTTTTGGGACTTCTTCCCACTATAGTATTCTTACGTTGCTCTAATGAAAATTAACATAGGGCAAGAGGGTTTCCACCTATCACTATCAAATGTCGCTTCTCCAACAACGAACACGAGCTAATACAACAATTGCTCTTGGCTGGCCAAACCTTTAGCTTCATTTCTCTACCTCTTCTAGCAGCCACCTTAATCTATCATGGTGCTACTCTAAGCCATTCTTGGTCCACTCTCACACTGCCTTCCAACAAACCACGATCGTACAATCCAAATGTCCTCTTTTTGTATTTCCCATCCACTAACATCTAACTCAACTTAAATACATCAACATACACACCTCTTCACTCTTCATGGATTGGTGTAGTACTGTTATAACATCTTCTCACTAGTTAGGGAAACCAACCAGCTCTTATCACCCTCCTTCCTTGCTAATATCAACCCTATACAAGTTGCATTTAATCTCTCCCAAGTTGATGCCTTCACATGTTGTCTTTTAAGGCCTGATCTACTCCTCAAATAGGCCTCTCGACGCCCTTTCAAAGGGTAGAATATACCTACAGCCCTACTTGAACTAGCTGCCTGGGTTGTGTCTTGTTTTAAAGAGAAAAAAACACCCACAAATCACACAAAAATATGCCCAAACTTCTCTCAAGGCATGTGGTTGCCTCATGCTCTCAATTTGGACTTGCAAGGATGCAAAAACACCATACAAATCTGCCCATATTTGACCTTAAGACAACAACTTTCCTTCTACAGTTACTCGGCCATGTTGTGGATGTCAAAATCACCTAAGCAGTCCCTCAAACACTTTTTCCTCCTTCTCCTAGATCTTGGCTACCTCAGAGATGCACTCCACATGAGAAGATGTGCTTGGATGATGCTCAAATGCCTCACGCTTCACTTATATTTATACATTTTCATGTGGCGTCAACAAACATGTCTTATGGCACCCTCAAACCGTAAGCTGACATGACTTGTATGCCACAAAACCCACAAGCAACATCGAAATTTTAATTTCTCCACTTCTAGAGCTAAAATTTGAGTGATTTTCATTACCCCTTTCTCCTCTATGGGTCCTCTAACACCTCCATGTGTCAAATCACTCAAATACCTCTTGGTTTCACAACCACTAGGTTGGGTGCAAATCCCACACCTTGGGTTCCAAGCCCACAAGTAACTTTTGTGGCGCTCCAACCTCCAAACCTCGAACCCTAGGGCTTGGAGTACCTCCCAAGCTACCAAATCTCAACATTTGCAAAATTGCATTGGAAAAACCTCTAGTAGACCTTCTGTTCATCTCACAATTGTGAATAATACCCAAGGCCAGTGAAACCCACATCCAAATAACCATCAATGCGTCAAGAATATTCGAGTGCAGAACCCTAGGACCTGCTCGTTTTCCACGTCTCATCATCCACCTGTCATGTGGGATGGGCATTAACACCTCAAGCTTGCACTATTATGGCCTTGTCTATGAACCCAAATGAGGAATTGTAACTTTGTTTTTATTAATAAAATTGCAAATATTTTTTTGCAAGGAAAAATCATAATTTTTATATCACATTAAAATATATTGAAGTAATAATGATTCATTTTTGTAACCATAATAAATAATAATAATTCTTTTTTGTAACCATAATATTTCAAAATTTATAAAATTTAACAATTTAATTAAAAAACTTATATTAAAAATAAAATAAAATAATATAATATTTCTAAATATACAGATGTGAAATATATATAATATCAGTTATATCAATAAATTAAGATTCATTTGACCATATAAATTAAAACAATGATTATTATTTATAATCATTATATTTCAAGGCTTCATATTTAAATAGGCATATAAAAATTCAATATTTACAATAATTTATTTTTTCAAACTATATATATATATATATATATATATATATATATATATATATAGTTTGTTAACAAAAATATGGCATATATATGTATTTTCATGTAGTATTGGGGTTTTGATACAATAATACACATTGAATTTGAATATTAATTAAAAGACTTGCATTAAAATAAAATAAAATAAAAATATTTCAAAATATACAAATGTGAAATATATATGATTTCGTAATATTAATAAATTAAGATTCATTTGATGATATAAATTAAAACAATGATTATTATTTCTAATCATTATATTTCAAGGTTTCATATTTAAATAGGCATATAAAAATTCAATATTTACAATATTTTATTTTTTCAAATTTTATATATATATATAAACAAAAATATGGCATATATATGTATTTTCATGTATCATTGGAGTTTTGATAAAACAGTAAATGAGGATTTGAATCAAATCTCTCAAGGTGTAAACATTTTTAGAGGGAAAATTTTAAGGATGAAAGTTTAACTTAAAGTTTGAAATCTTTTATGAATCTTACTAATATGCAAATTGTAATTGTTTGGCTATATTTTATGTAAAAATATTTTGATTTCTAAAGATTTTATATTAGTTTATATAAAATTTTGCCCATTTGTAAGGTAAAATAATTTAATACTATAAAATTTGGGTGAATCAATTTTTTTTTTTAATGGAAATTGGTTAATCTTTTTTGGGGAAAAATGATGGAAAATTAATCCAAGTGGGAATATTAGCACCTAAAATTTTCTCTACCTTTTTCTTAGTACAAAACTTAAGGAAGTGTTTGCATTGCTACAAGTTTGACTCCTCTAGCCATTTGGTAGATCCAAAGTTACATTTAAAATTTAAAATAAAGATGTGAGATTTATATAAATATTTCCATTTGTGATATTATCATTTTATCATTGTCAAGAGGGATCTATGCATGGTATTTTATCATTGTTAATATGGATATGGATTTATGAGATGGATAAAGATGAATCAAAATCTCTCAAGGTGCAAATCTTTCACGCACTTGATCTCTCTCTCGGTGATAGATCAAGAGTTAAGATAGATTTATGTTGTTTTACAACTGTTAATAAAAATAACTTAAAAATTAATCTGAAAATAAAATATTTAACTCACATAGTGCAAAAGATTTCACTGAAGAGTTAAGATGGATTTATGTTGGTTTACAACTATATATATATATATATATATAACTCACATAGTGCATAAGATTTAACTGAAAAAATTAACTCGTGCTTTGAGGATTAGTGGATTTTTATTACAACTACAATGAAAACATGTTACATTCCACTCCCTTCTTATTTATTTTTCACCCCCTTTGTTTTACTGCTAATAAAAATATATATATTTCATTACAATACCATGGGCTAAATACTACGAGATAATACCATGGGTTACAA
Organism: Pinus albicaulis; assembly: GCA_034641835.2. Taxonomy (NCBI): domain Eukaryota; kingdom Viridiplantae; phylum Streptophyta; class Pinopsida; order Pinales; family Pinaceae; genus Pinus; species Pinus albicaulis. Next base: position 193,165,691 of record CM076580.1, read on the forward strand.
ATACCATGGGTGCACACAACTTTGACTTGTTTGATCTCACACCTAACAATCTCCCACTTGAGACCAAATAGAATCTTGAGTGAATATTTTTGACATTGTTCTTCTCTTCTCGCTACTAACACTTTCCCAAGCTTGCATTACTCCAACCAAAGTTCTACAAATCTCTTGCATATCCCTAGGCAAAATCCTCGTTAACATATAAGCTAGATTTTCTATAGTGTGTATTTTCTCTAGTTGTAGCAACCCATCATCTAGCACTTCACGACTCCAATGATATCAAACATCAATGTGCTTTGTCTTAGAATGATATGTTGGGTTTTTTGCTAAATGAATGACACTTTGAATATCATAAGGAAACACATATCTATCTTGTTTTATTTCGAACTCTCCTAAAATTCGTTGCATCCACAACATCTCTTTGTAAGCTTCTATGGTAGCTAAGATCATAGAGCACCGAGAAAAGTAGTGGTATGGACAAGAGAAAGAATGAAGATTGAGTGGTATGGAGTGAAGGAACCAGTGTGTAAGGAGCCTGTTAGGTCTCTGTAATTTATTAGCAAGATTGGGAGAGTCCAATCACAGAGTTAACATCATTTCAACCAACTTTGGGATTCTAGGATCTAGCCCTCCTGAATCCGGAGAGGGATCTCTCCAATATGTACAAAGATGGATATTGTCTTTTAAGTTTGGGGTGATGATATTAGGCTAGTTATGAAGGTCAAGGGTTTTGTTTGGTTTTTGGATGGTTGAGCATGATTACTGTTTGAGGTGGAAAGTCCTAAATGCAAAGAGTTTCAAAGGTGAGAAGTTGCAAGCAAAAAGAACAAGTTTTGGCCAGAAAGATAGATAATTGCAGGTATTAGTCCATTGGGCTATGGAGTCATAATAGGGTTTAATTGAAACAAAAAGAGGCAAGAGTGGTCCATGGGGCAAGTCATCTATGTCTCAGGATCTCTTTAAATTTTGATTTATGGAATGAAATGATACAACAAGAAGGGGAATTTAACAAATGAAGAACAAAGAGAAGCCTAGGATCTGGTAAGTACTTTGAAACTAGCCAGCCTTTGACAAACACTTAAGAAGGACACGGAAGCAGACTAGGATCTGGTAAGTACTTTTAAACCAACCAACCTTTGACACACTTCCAATAGAAAATATACAAAATAAGGGGAAACACAACGATAACACATAATGGTCTAAGATCTAGCAAGTGCTTCTAAACTAGCCAGCTTTTAACACATTCCAAGGGAAACAATCAGTTATTTATGCAGACAAGTCTGGGACCAGGGCTAACCATATCTTCCTTCAGTTCATATTCACATAACATATACTGAAAGTAACATTCAGAAATAATATTCAGCTAGAACGATAAAACGAGGGAACGCCAGCATTCTCATGCCTAAACTGAATTAAGTCATTCCTAAATAACACAGATTGGAAGAAAAGATTAAGATAAAGATTTCTCAGCCAGAGAAGGTTACTGATATACAGCAGGTCCTAACCCTGTTTAAACTGTTCTTTACAGTGGAAAATGAAACAACATGAAAACAGAAATAAAATAACAAGTTACACACGAGAATAACATCACCAACAGATTCGTGATCCCATGAAACAGCCTTTTATATTGACAACCAGCTACAAACTTCAAGTCCAATGTTTCCGCCCAAAGAATCATCTTCACTATTCAACCTAACTACTCTAGCACAAACAAAGCTTCAAGGGCCAGTGAATACTATGTACAAAAAGAAGTCTCAAGCTCAAGTGTATTTCAAAGTTCTGCAACCAACAACTCCTCACCTAATGTAGAAGTACTTATAGGAAGATGAGGAGGTGAGATTTTAACAAAATATCTCAAGGATATTTAATGCAGAGTGAAGACTTCTCGGCCCTTTGAGAGGCTCGAGGGAAAAATTTACAGGTGGATCACTACATTAACTGTTTCACAATAAATATCAAAGCTCGGGGGAAGCTTTGTTTGACTTTGAGGCTCTGTGTCTGGTTTGGAATAACTCTGCAGATGTTTATTCATTGGTTTCTATGTACAGTCTCTTGATTGTGGCCGGAGGCGAAGCACCGATTTTCTTCAATAACTCAAATTTCGTCTCGTATGGTTTATAAATAAAAAATTTTAGTAGCTGAGGAATTAATTCGCCTTTAGTTGAAACGGTGGAAGCCTTTCTGTCTGTTTAAACACTTATGATTTTTCTTTAACTATGTTTAATTTGGGGATTATTCTTTTGATAGTCAATCTTAGCCGTAATCCCTAAATTTGTCTTCAATCTTCTACTCTATTGCACTCTGTTCTTCAACACTGATACTCTTTCAATTGTGTTTTTAATAAAACAGTGTCTTGTCGATGTGCAGACCCGCACTGGGCTTTACGGCATCAAAACTCATGGAGTACTGACGAAACATGGAATAGAGCCCCGTGAATGGCCTCTTTAAGATAGCTCAAAGGCAAAGGAAACGTCTTTCCCATCCCTCGGATTTCCTTCATTCAGTAATGGAAAACCATTAAAACACCTGCAAAACACAACAAAAGTTAAGAAATCCTACGGAATAGGTTAAAACTGCTTCGGATGGCGGGGGAGGAGCGTAGCCGTCGGATGAGGGCAACCAACAGTGGAGATCTGCATAGAAAGGCAAAAAGGATAGCGGGAGAATAATAAGGAGGAGCAGTTTTGGACCGTCCGATCTGGACACGTGGACGGTCCAGATCTAATCGGGGAGGTCACAAAACAACATGCGATTTGAAACTTTGCGATTGAGCGCTGGCCGTTGATTTGAGGACCAGATTGACGGCGGGGAAAGAATCGGAGGTATGGACTGCAATTGATCAGAGGGCACACTTGAAGCATTGCGATTGCGATCGGGCGGGGGGCTGCAATTAGCGCTCCACCGTCAGATCTCCGCGGAATATCAACGGTGCAGAACGCATTGCCAGACTTATTGTTATAAATAAATCGCATCAGAGTTTTGACTATTTACAAAGGATTTGTGCACCCGCCCGACTTCTGATTGCGATTAGCGCTTGGGACTTAAGCGCTTGGTCCCAGCGTCGAGGCATGTGCGGGAAAGTGGTTTGAAAGGGGCTAGCGGGAGGGGGCTTACGCCTATATTAAGGTCGGAAGGTGGGTTTTGACCTATTTAAATGGAATTTGAAGGCCAAGGAAGGGAATGATAGAGGGGTAAGGGAGGAAAATGGCCAACAAAGGTTAGGGGAAGGATTTAAAGGGGATTTTGGGGGTTTGGCACAGCTCAAAAAGAAGTTTTAAACCATGTCAAGAGGATTTTCACGAATGGAGGGAGGAAATTATGAAAAGTAGGGAAATAATATGGAGAAAAAATGGGAGTAAATGAAGGTTAGTTATGAGTGGGATAAAGGGGAAAAATGATGGTTTCTTCAGGAGTTTCTTACAGGAAATCAGCAGAATTAATAGGAACAGTAATGAGGATTTTGGACAGAGGCATGAGGCCTACAAGGAGTCTTCAAGAGCCAACAATTTTTAGTAATGAAAAATTGTTCCTTGAAGGCTCAAAATGTATTTAGCCACCTTTGGTATAAACAAAATATTATAGAGCCACAACAAAGGGCTCCACTTGGGGATGGTGCCTTCTTGAAGGCATCAAGAATTCGGTAGACGATTTCCGGGACGCCGACGAGTCTCATCCATTGGCTGTCCTTCCTTTGCCGGATGATCTGGTTCGAAAACATATTCAAGAAATGCGCAGAAAATAATGGATTTTCATCTACAAGCTTTCTACCTACCCAATCCTACCGATCTAATATTTTTTCTTCCATAATTTGGATTGGCAAACTCTTAAGCAACATTTTATTCTTTTGAAAGCATAAAAACTAATCTAATTCTGTTCCTTATTTCTCCCCTCGAACTCGCATTAAAATGTTGAGCTCGATATTTCTCTACCTTAATCTACCGTCCGTCAGTTAAACATTCCAACAAACTTTAATTCGTAAATTCTAAAGCAGAAATTTAAAAACAGATAAGTCAAGATTAAGCAGTTTGACTTGCTGTGATCTATGGCATAAAAACAAGCTGCACATAGATTATTATTTGCAGAAAATTAAAATAAAAAATAGAAGGCTTAAGATCTGAAATTTTAAGTACTGCCTTCCCTTTCTTCATAGCTCTGGTTTGAGCTGTCCTTTCTTTTCTTCTGGTTCAGATTTTGAGTGATTTAGATCCAGATTTACACTTTCCTTGACTCAAAAAAAAAATAAAAAAAAAAAAACAGTTTTGGGTCATCTCTCTTTGGGAAACTACGGTTCAGCTTTTGAACATGTTTGAACCTTAATTTCTATCCTAATCTATCTACTGATGAACCAAGATTAAACAGTTTGGCAAATCAAATTCACTACCCTATCAGCAGAAAATTGAAAGCTAATTAGTCAAGATTAGGTTGTTTGACTAACTAGATGTGTGTTTTGTAGGAGTGGCATTTAAGCTTGCACACTTTCAGATTTATTTCTCCTTTTGGCATGGGGCTTTGCCTTTCTTGTTTTCATTTCTGCCCTCTTTTATTTTTCTTTGTTTTTGTATTTTTTGATTTTTTATAACTTTGAATGCAATGATGGATGAAATGTTTACAAATGAAAAAAAGAAAAAAGAAAAAAGAAGGCTTAAAGACATATCATGAATCAAGAGAAGTAATGCTTGAGCATCCTGCCATTGACAGGACCCCCAAACAAATCTGTTCCATCCAACTCTCGTAAGAAGAATGCATTGTTTCCAGCAACTGAATGAATAGAGTAAGGGCCAAGCCATAGATTGTCAAATTTACCATGCTTTCCCTTGTCTTCTCAATCCCCCTTTAAAACTTTGTCCCCAATCTGAAATGTCATTTTTGTTCTTCTCCACATAAAAAGCTTCTTTAATGTCATTCCGTTTTCGCAATGTTTTGTCAGCACTTTCCGATTCAATAAGATGACGGTCCCATTTTCCGATCATGTCATCTCGCCTCGCAACTCTTGGAATTAACTTCATAACTGGTACACCAAGGCTGTTAGGAAAAATTTCATCTGTACCATACACAAGCTGGAAGGGTGACATACCAATAGATTTCTTCAAAGTTAATCTGTCAGCCCAAAGTGCATGGATCAGCTTTGTGTGCCAAGACATTTTGTTGTCCTCCAACAGTTTCTTTATTATATTCACTAAGCTTTTGTTGGAAGACTCTGCAAGTCCATTACCTTGAGGGTAATAGGCTGTGGAGTGTCCCAATGTTATCTGGCATTTACGACAGAAATCCACCATTTTCTTTGATCCAAATGCTGCTGCATTATCCGTGATGATCTTGGTAGGACAGCCAAACCTGGAAAGGATATTGGTTTCTATGAATTTTATGATAACCGAATCATTGGCCTGTCTACAAGGAATGGCTTCTATCCTGTGGAAGAAATAGTTCCGTGGCAAGAGGACACCATCTAAGGGCCGGTGTAAGATGAGGGATGGATTTCGCATCTCAAGAAACACCGTTGGAAAAGACAAGAGGAGCTTCAACAGGAATAGGATGTAGAGGAAGGGGTAATAATTTTCTCTTGCCCTCAAACAATTGGCATTTATGGCAAGTAGTGTTAATCTTGTGGACATCATGAAATAGAGTAGGCCAATAGAAACCATCGCTCAAAATTTTGTTGGCTGTCGACTTCCAGTACAAATGACCTCCACACTCTCCTTCATGGAATTCCTGCTTAATCTTCTCTGCATCAAAATCAGGCAAACATTAAAAAAATATTCCACTTGCATTTTTCCAATAAAGACATTTATCAATAATGCAATAGTTTACAGCTTTTAACTTTAGGAATCTTGCGTTTGTTTTTGATAAACCAGGAGGTGTATTCAGTTTAAGCAAAAAATAAACAATATCAGTATACCAAGGAGAATTCACAAAATGGTTTTCAATAATGGGAGGTGAGAATTCTTCTTGGCTATCCAAAGCATTAAGCATGTTAATATCAAGAACTTCACAATTTGATTCAGCCATTAATCTAGCTAGACCTTGGCCTTTGATGAGCTTAGTGGGTTTTATCTCTAAATCATATTCAAGAATAACAGCAATCCACTTACCTCTCTTACCATCTCGGATCTCGTGTTAATGTCTTACGACTGATTCTGGGACAAAGGCAATGATGTGTGAGTGAAGGATGTATACTCGAAGTCTTTCAATGCTTTAACCAAATGCCTGTTTTTCCATAATATTATACTTCAAAGGGGCATCCCTCAATGCCTTGCTAAAGAATGCAATAGGGTCGCTTTTCAATTTTGTGGATTTTCTCGAAAGGACAGGCAGCAATGGTGTATGTTCCATGCAAAATGGAAGATATAAAAATCTTTTGAAAAATCACAGAGAACCTATATTTTGGTTAATGCTTGTTTTACCGCCCCAAGGATGTCTTTGCCTTCCAAGGTCCATTTATCCGTTGTCTTCTTCTTCAACATGTTTCAGATACTTAAGGAGCTCGCTCAAGTTAGGGATGAACCTTTCTTATAAAGTTAATCTTTCCAATGAAAGATCTAAATCCTTTGTCAGGATGAGATTTGCAATATAGCCTCAATCCTCTTTGGATCTATCTTTATACCCTCTTCTCAAATAATGTGTCCAAGAAGCTTACCTTCTTGGAGACCAAATAGTGTCTTCTTAGGGTTTAAAGATATTCCAAACCTTTTGCACTTCTCGAAAACATTTCTCAAATGTTCTAAATGTTCTTCATCTGTTTTTGAAAAAGCATTAATCACATTAATATCAAGAACTTCAAAATTGGATTCAGCCATTAATCTAGCTAGACCTTGGCCTTTGATGAGTTTAGTGGGTTTTATCTCTAAATCATATTCAAGAATAACAGCGATCCACTTACCTCTCTTACCATCTGGATCTTGTGTTAGAATGTCTTTTACAACTGAATTTGGGACAAAGGCAATGATGTGTGAGTGAAGGATGTATACTATGAAGTCTTTCAATGCTTTAACCAAAGAAAAAGCTTGCTTTTCCATAATATTATACTTCAAAGGGGCATCCCTCAATGCCTTGCTAAAGAATGCAATAGGCTTCTCTTGTCCTTGTGGATTTTTCTGTAAAAGGACAGCAGCAATGGTATGTTCTGATGCAAATGAGAAGATATAAAAATCTTTTGAAAAATCGGGGCTTATGAGAACCGGTGTTTTGGTTAATGCTTGTTTCACCAGCTCAAAGGATGTCTTTGCTTCCAAGGTCCATTTTATCTCTTGTTCCTTCTTCAACATGTTTGTGATATTTCTAAGGAGCTCTGCCAAATTAGGGATGAACCTTCTTAAAAAGTTAATCTTTCCAATGAAAGACTGCAACTCTTTGATATTTCGAGGATGAGAGATTTGCAATATAGCCTCAATCCTCTTTGGATCTATCTTTATACCTTCTTCTGAAATAATGTGTCCAAGAAGCTTACCTTCTTGGAGACCAAATAGTGTCTTCTTAGGGTTTAAAGATATTCCAAACCTTTTGCACTTCTCGAAAACTTTTCTCAAATGTTCTAAATGTTCTTCATCTGTTTTTGAAAACACAGTGACATCATCTAGATAGATAATGATGAAGAAACCCAATTCTTCCAAGAATGCTATGTCCATGGCTCTCTGAAAGGTTGCTCCAGCGTTCATTAGACCAAAAGGCATCTTCACATACATGAAAGTGCCCCATGGAGTAGTGAAAGCTGTCTTTAATTGATCAGCAGGGTGAACTAAAATCTGATTATACCCTGAAAAGCCATCAAGCAACGAAATCCTTTTAGACCCCACCACCATTTGTAAAATGTGATTCATTTTTGGTAAAGGGTAGTTATCCTTCAACGAAGCTTTTTTTAAGTCTCTAAAGTCTATACAAAGCCTGATTTCTCCAGTCTTATTCCTAACGGACACCAGATTAGATGCCCACTCAGAATATCTAATAGGGACAATAATGCCAGCATCGTGCAGCTTCATGATTTCCTTCTTAACCAATGGCAACTGGACAGGGTTTATTCTGCGCAGTTTCTGTTTGAATGGTTTTTGGTTTTCTTTAAGAGGGATTTTGTGCTGAATTATTTCAGTGTCATAGGATTTAAGATCTTTGTAACTCCAAGCAAAAACATCAGAAAATTCTTTGAACAGCTCTATGTATTTGAGTTTAATGTGAGCTGGCAAAGTTTTGGACAGTTTGATCATTTTCGATTTTTCCTCACTGCCTATATTGCACTCCTCTACTTCAGTCTCTATAGGTTCCAGTTTTGGTTTATTGGCCACATCGTTAAAATCGAACAACTCCTCTAAAGGCGTTAGACCACTCGGCAAATTTTCATCTTTAGAATGCAGAGTTTGTAATTCTTCCGTTTCTAACTCTGCACTTAATTCTGTTTTGTTCCTACGTTCACTAGACAATAGGTTAAAATTGGCAGGTTGAGGAGACGTTTCTTCTTCACCAAGAAAGTTTTCTTCACTGCAGTCTGTATCATAATCCGAATCTGAACTGTGCAGTTCGAACTCATTTCTGAATTGCATGAAGTCTTCTATTTGTTTGTCATTTTCAAACACTTGCCAATATTTTTCGTTATCAGGCACTGCCGGTCTAAATTTTATTGGAGTTGTGTTGTCTCCAGTCTCATATGGCGTTAGACATGTTCTGGCCGCAAAAGCTAAATTGTGGGCCATAATGTTCTTTTTCCTTGGGATGAAACTCAGGTTTGACTCCTCAAATGTTGTCAACAGATCCATGACATCATTCCGATAGGCTCTAAGTCTGGGATGATTCGCATTATACTCCCCATTGACTTGCCTAATGATTAACTCAGAATCCCCGTACACATTAATTCTTCGGGCTCCTAATTTCTTCAAGAGATGCAAGCCTAAGAGAAGGGATTCATATTCTGCTATGTTGTTGGAACACTGAAAGTTTAATTTGCATGAGATGCATTCTGTGTGGTTGTTTTCAGTGTTAATGATCCAAACCCCTGCACCAGCATTATTTCTAGTGCATGACCCATCAAAATACATACTCCATAAAGGACTGTCTTTGGTTTCGTCTGTTTGGCGATTATCCTTTTCAACTAAGGTGCCTTCTGACTGTTCATGATTAGCAGCACCCAATTGAATTTGTTTTGACTCCTCAAATTCTTCAATAGATTGAGGGATGTCGCCGGAAAAGTTAGGGGTATTTTCTGGGTTGTTAAATCCTAAAAACAATGTGCTCATAACCGGCAAATCCAGACCTATGCTTTGTTTACCAATATTTTCACATGTGGCAAACTGTTTGGACACTTCTGCGTTATTATACTCTTCTTCCCTGTCGGCTTTTAATTCTTCTAAAGTGACTTGCTCGCTAGGAGTCTCATTGTTAAACATGATAAAAGAATCAAGGCCCGTATTGACAGAATATATAGGAGAGTTTCGTGGTCTATCTTGACTTGTAACCATGTATTGCATATGGGACTCCCTGTAAAGTCTTCTGGTCTGATTGAAAACCGGGATGGTCGCATATGTCATGTCCATCTGCATAGTCCCCTGTAACTTAGCTCCCCAGGATCTTGATAATAACATTCCATACTTTGGGGGAACATCAGCCACAACAATGTCCATAAGTAAACATTTGGCTGGAATCTGGGCTAGGTTAACACAGAGGTCTTTGATCAATCCTAGACATTTCACTCTATTTGAGTCAAAGGAGTATAGGTCTTTGTAGGGTCTGGTAATTTCTAAACCAAGGCTCTCCATCACAGCTTTAGGCATTAAATTATGAGAAGCCCCGGAATCATGCATAACGTTGTGTAGAATTTTGTCATGAATGTTCAAACTCACATAAAAGGGAGGAACTGGTCCTTCTTGAAACTTCCCTTCAATCTTAGGGCCAAAAATCAACTCTGGTAGGTCTTCACTAAGATTAACTGTATCTCCATTTTCCTCTATATTTAAAACCTTCAAAATTTGGTTCCTATATACATGTTGGGCAGCTAACTCAGTTAATGGAACAGAGATTTTGATCTTTAAGATTTCCTGTTCAAGGCTGAAAGGGGTTTGATTCTTTGAAGTACTTGTTTCAACCTTATTAGCTGTCACTCTATCAACAATTACAGCTTGCTGATTTGTTTTACTTGACACAACTGTTGTAGAAGGAGTACTAGCTGAAGTGTTAGTACTGCTGATGTCTTCACTCTGTTTTTCAGAATTTTGAGTGTTTTTCTCCTTATCCTTATCAGAATTAACATCCACTGTTTTGTCTTTTTGTTTGGCTGTTTTGGGTTTGGCTGCGGTGCTGCTTTGAGAGGATTTGTCGGAGGTTTTGGTGTTGGGGGCTTGTTGACTGGTCTTGCTTCTAAGGTCATATTCTCTTTGAGGTTCTATGATGACATTTTCCATGTCCTGATAATAATTTTCATTATCATCTCTTTTGTCGTCGTAAGGTGTGTAAAGACCTTGTTTATTATCATAATGAACCTCAAAGTCATCATCCTCTTCCCCAAACATGTTGATATCCTCTGGCTCTGTTATGTCTTCTGTTTCTTCAACCTCACTTACATAGTTTTGATGAAAGGGAGGGGTGATCTGTTGATCATCATCCCTGGGTCTGTTTGGAGGTTGGTTCCTTCTAACATTCTGATTCTGGTTCCTATTTTGAGGAGCAGTTTGATTTTGATTTGCTTATGCTCTCTTAATTATGCTCATCTCTTTCATCATTTCTTCCATCATTCTCTCCATCTTTGAGCTTGAAGTGGAAGGGGTGGATTCCTCTCTAAAAGATACTCTCTTCTCGCTCTTCATTCTTGCTCTTTTCTCCATCAAGTTTACTTCCACAGAAAGAGCACCCCTTTGCATGTCTTCAAGGGTTGCAAAAACTCTTTCTCTAAGTGAATATGTCATGTTTGGATCAAACCCTTCAGGAAATTTGTTTAAAGCTAAGCCCTGAGGAGGTTTTAGTTCGGGGGAAAGTGCATTATAGACTCTGTTAAATCTGGTACAATAAGATTGTACACTTTCCCCAGGGTTCCTATGGAGCTTGTTATAGTCGGCAAGGACTTGGAGAGGATTCTTTCTCACTTACCACTTATTTAAGAATGTTTGATGGAAGCCTTGGAGGTCATTTATACTACGGGGGGCTAAACCTTTAAACCATTTTCTTACTTCTCCCCCTAAGCTCTGAGCAAACAGTCTGAGCTTGATAGAATCATCATCAATTTCATTTCGATCAAAATAGTCATTCGTCTTATCCACATGTTGTGATGCAGTTGTAGCATTATTAGCATCATATAATGGAATTTTGGACTGATAGTCCGTTGGAAGATTGACTAGTGGTATATTAAGGGCTAAGGGAGCATACCATGTTGCCATGGCAGGAGGTGGAGGTGGATTTACAGAAGGGAAAGTGGGCTGAGGTGAAGTGGTTTGAACAGTGGATGTAGGGTGAGTAGAAGTGGATGGACCAGGAGTAGACCGTTGAGATGATCTTGGATGGGAGACACCTAAATTGTGAAGGAAATGTAAATCAGGAGGTGTTGTTTCCCTGCTACCAGGATGTTCACTTGTTTCAGGAGATGAAAGTGAAGATTCGGAGTCTAACTGGATTATATCATCAAATGACCTAGTCCTAAATGGGATCACTAAGTCAGTTTGTGATTGTTGCAGAGCTGAAAGATTTTCAGGGACTGATTTAGCTCTCAAGGGTGATCTGAACATAGTTAATAATTTAACCTTAGGAGACTTCCAAAGGATACTTTCTGGATTATCAACTATCTCAGGTGGGTTAGGGTCTGGGTGGGCTCTAGTGTGAATCTTTTTAGAAGCCACTATGCTATGTTGTTTAGACCTGAAACAAGAAAAGTTC